>JAPYZR010004171.1:0-13304 GCA_030522945.1 Trichopria nigra | reverse complement strand
AGATTTCCACCAAAAAATTCCCAAAATCGAAGAATCGGAAAAATTTTTGTTGGTGAATTCAATACTTCGCCCGCCTTGCGTCAGGCGAAGTAAATAATTGAAATATCAATTTAATTAATTCTTTTTTTTTTATTTTGTCATATATTTAATGAAATTTTTTGAGAGGCTTTTATATCATAAGAGATATCTCTTTTATGCCCTCGTATCGAATAATTGCAATTACATCAACATAAAATGAAAACTTATGCAACAGGAAAATTTATATTAATTGGTTTTTATTTTGTCAGTAATTTTTACTTTGTTGATGCAGTTAGATTCGCAAACTTGTTACTTAATTTATTAGTGACAAATTCTGCACGGTTGTTTTTCTGATAAGTGTACGATTATGCTTCCATATTTCGTTTTATCCGGTACTTGGCATAGGTTTTTTCAAGTTCTCCTATGCCATTACAACCATGTATACGCAAGTATAGTGGAGTTAATTCTGCTGCAGATATATATGATAAGTTATATAAGGGCGACCGGTTTTGTTCCGACCTCAAGTTTTATATTTACAAAATCAATTCACTAATCTGTTCGTAACAAATATGACTATTTCGTTTGTCTAAAAAGTCTAATGATTAAATTAATTACATATCTTTAGAAAATTCAAGCAACATTTTATCAAAAAAAAAAACAACCCTCCTAAACCGTAAATTATATATTCAACTCTAATTAGAATTGGTTTTTTATATATATAAAACAAAAGAAGAAATATTTTTTTCAATACTTTATTTGTATATTTTTAATCGGCGTTTTCGGTGCAACGCGTAAAGAACGGTTGAAAGATCAACGCTTCGATAAAATTGAACAATCGCGGATCTGATGTTTTGAATAAAAAAATTCACCTTATCGCGTGTCAAGATAACGCGCATCCCTCTATTTGAAGCAAACATTTTTGAACGTGCGCAATTTTACATGAGATTTCCTGACGCGTATCTAATCGGTGAAATTTACCGAAATCCTTTTTCAAGCGAAATTCAAATTTGATTAAACGTTCGTTTGACAAAAATAATTCAGATTTAGTAGATTCATTTTGATTCATTAAAACGATTCATTTAATTGATTCATTAAATTTACTTTTGTCATTCAAATTTTATAAACATATTTTTTATTATATACAACATTTTTTTTTATTATATTTAAATATCAAATACGAGGCATTCGTAGAATATTCCACGAATATTTATATATATAGAATCTCATTTGAAAAATTACAAAAGTGTTTTTAAATAATCGTTTAAATTATTGCGTTGGAGATATTTTAGAAATTTGACTTTTACACAATGCTCCAAGTGTTTTCGAAGAATCTTTCAATAATAAAGAATATCGTCAAAATATTCAAACGATATTTATTTTTTTTTTAAAAGATTGCACGTATGACGAATGGAGACATTCTTACAAAATTTCGCACTCAAATTCGTAGAATATTCATTTATTTAGAAAAATACATAATTTTATTTACAAATACATTTTTTTAACATTCAATTAGTGCTTCAATATTTAAATGATTTCGAAATATTTCTGAAATATTTATTAATATTGTGCTGGCAAATTTCGTAAGAGCTCCTCCAAAACGTTTCTTCTTACTTGATGCTTTTTTCGTTCCTCAGTAATTTTGAAAGTGTTGCAATATATATATTATATATATATATATTTTTTTTTGAAAAGTTTTCTTTTTTAACATTATTTTTTGCCAAGATTATACTGCACGATAACGATCCAGTTCCTTTCATATAATCCCATAAACATATATATCATTGTTTCATTGTCATTGTTGTTGTTTCTCGATCAATTCCATATTTGAAGTCGTTCGGTGTTCAGATATAGTCGTCAAAATATTTGGTATCCTGTTGTAAAAATAAAACTTCATGCAGTGCGAGCTCCAAAACAGCGTCGATATGCGGTTTCGTCGATCTACTTGACGAGGGATACGTGCACACATACACACACACACATATAGAGAGACATTCGCGTGGCGTAGATAAGCCGCAGCACGGCCACTGCGGGATATCCGCACAGCCAATTGGATCGAGATCGAATAATGGCCAATTGGAAACAGGCAAGTTCCTCCCTCTGATCGGTGCTGATGCGCATTGTGTATGCGCAATAAAGAGATAGAGAGAGACAGAGAGAAAGAGAAATGAATAATGCGCGCAATTCGAAACCTGATTATAAGTCTCGATCCGCACGTGCAGCATGCTTATCTATCATCCAGTGAAACGACTCTTGTTCTGATATCCCTGTAATGTTACGGCTGGTTGGTTTCGTACCTGACGAATGCAAATTCCCCTTTCAAACATGACGCAGAGAGAACAAATTGAATAGGCATGAACATTTTCCAAATCTAACTGAATGTTTTTTCTTTTTCTTTTTTTTTTTAATCGATATCCGGTGATGGGGTCACGCGTTTGCCAACATCTTCTTATATATTGTGTCATTTACGATAATCTAGGACGTGCCAATCAGTAGTCTATGGATTGCAATACTCATTTATTCGACACAATCCTGCAGTAAATAATTGGCAAAGATATATCGTTATCCTTTTCAAGTTCAGTTTAATTGGAAGCCTTCGTGCGTTGACATTGTTTTTTAATTGCACCCCCGCGGTGATCGAAATCTTGTCGCATGGCCAAAGCAGGATTAATTGAAGTCGTGCCGCCCAAACTTCCAATTCCCATTTACCGTCGAGAACAGTGCGATTGTCAAAATATCAAAGTGGAATTCCATTCTATACGTATATATGTATAGTCCGCGGGCAAAACAAGAATCTACTTCCGCCGCTTGTCTTTAATATATACGAGGCGTACCGAACTTCACTTTGGTCCTTTGATCCGAACGTTTTGTACGTTTTGTACGATGTCTTGCAAGGGAAGTTTCCCGCACTGCGAACTTAAGACAATTTTCTGCATTGCGAACTTCACGAATTCTTGTCTATTTAAAGACCAGCCCTGGAGCCAGGGCGAAATTAGCTCCGATTCCTTGTGCTTGGATGGCACCAACAGATTCGTACCGAAAAAGCAAGTTGGTAATGGTGGTTCATTTAATTCGAAAATTTTTAGATCGTTTATAGAGCAAGGGGCACTAGACACACAGTTCTTCGTTGCTCGATGTAGATTTCGTGTCGAAAATCCATAATTCACTGCTGACCAAAGCTAGGATCAGCCGGGATCAGATGGGATTATCCAGGACCAGATTTCTCGACAGATTATCAAGGGTGAGAAACGATTTTCAAGTTGAAAATGCTTTTTATACCAGCAATATTTTGAATGATAGTGATTCTTCAATCATAATTGTGATAAAGTTACATTAAAAAAAAAAAAACTTCCCGATAAAGTAAATCAAAAACACTCTGAAAATTTGCCATAAAAAAACCACCGAAAAGTTACTTTAAAAAACCTAAAAAGTTATTATAAAAACCTGAAAAGTTACCATAATAAAACCTCTATTTTGAATGATGTTGATTCTCCTTTTGTAATTGTGATAAAATCAGATTAAATACTTTACCTTCTGAAAAGTTACATTGAAAAAAAAAAACTGTAAAAATATACCTTTAAAAAACCTCCAAAAAATTAACTTAAAAAACATTCAAAAAGTTATGATAAAATATTCCTGAAAAGGTAATATAAAAAATCTTCTCAAAAGTTACTGTAGAAAACTCGAAAAGTTACTATAAAACTATAATTAGTTTTAAATGATGGTGATTCTCTTATTATAATTGTGATAAAGTGGGATTGAAAATGAGATCGCCTGAAAAGTTACATTAATAAAAAAAAAAACTCAAGAGTTACTATAAAAAAAATTCCTGAAAAGGTACTATCAGAAAATCTCTGAAAGTCCTATTTGGTAATTTTAATTTGAAAAAGCAATTGCCAGAAATCTGAGAAGGTGGGAATAGGGAAACTCGTGTTAAAGTTATTCGGCGTTCCTTATTGGTCCATTTTAATGTAATAATGCTTCCTTACAAAAATCATTTAAACAAACAAACAAAAACACAATGAGACCTAGGAAAACAAAAAATAACGTAAAAATCATATTAGGTATATTCGTACATTATTAAAAATAACACAAACTTATACTGCGAAGCATAAGTAAATGAATAATTTTATAATTCAGTATTAATTATTTTTTATTTCATTGACAAACAAAACCCCAAAAATTACCAATCCTTATTTTAAAAATCATTATGCCGACTTGTAAATTTATGTAAATTTTTGTAAATTTCTACATAAATGAATCGATTGAATAAAATTTCGCGACGATGCATTGAAATTGATAAAAATTACATTTACGAAATTTTACAGCTGTCGATCTTATAACAGCTGATAATAATATAGCAATATGGTGAATATAGAATGCGACAAACGAATGAAAATACGAAAACAAATCATTTCATCTAAAAACAGTATATATTATATATCTAATGCAACGGCACCCGGTGACTATTGGGATCTGACATGAGCCGGTGTCCGATTTGCGAACTACTCAAAGCTTGCATTTCGAGAAAGGTGATTGGACCATAGTCCAAAATGGCGGTTTTAAGCTTGGGAATTCGCCGACAATAGCGCCAAATGTCAGATCCCAATACGCCGTAGTGAATAATCGTTGCGCACCTATAACGGTGGCTCGCACTTTGGTTTCGTTAACAGGGCGTAATTGAATTTTCCTTAAAACCTGGTTTACATCACGCAATATTATCGGTCGCCACTATTTGTTATACTGCTTTCGTTTGGATGCGATATCGCCAAACCGATATATACACGTAGTATATATATACACCACCTTTTCCAGCGTTTCAATTTGTCGTTTGCACCATTTGGTTCGCAGCTCGTTATTCCGGCAAACGTAAATACCTCATTGATCTTCCGATTAGCAGTGACCGCATAGCTTATGGGAGTATACTACCGTATAACGTAAAGATGAGGAATTAACAGGATACCACTCACAGGACTATCCTATATATGCCCGTATATATCCGTCGGTATTAATTAATTTTAATGAAGTTTCATTATGCGATCGCTTATCAACTTACACGATCGCGGGTATACTTCGTTTGATTTGTCATCGCCGTTTCGTGGCGACCAACGCGTTCGTCGCGCTTTTGTTGCAATTTTGGAACTAAATATATACCCTATCGAAGTCACAGTTTCAGCTTTTCGAATAACGAAAATGAATTTGATCTGAGATATGTTTTTGGTAATATTGCTGCAATATTTCGACAGTATAATTTGAAATATTTCAGTAATATTTCTGTAATGTTACATATATTACAAATATAACAAATGTAGAAATATTGATACAATATTTATATACATTTTTGAATTATTGCGATATTTTTGCAATGTTGAAATACTTGTGCAATATTCAAAAATTCTGCCTGGTAGTATTGGCAGTGTTGCGCTTCATCTATAACGAGAACTACGACTAACATTTGTATAATATATGTTGTAATGAATTTCATATATATATAAATTTTCTATTTTATTTATAATACGAAACTGGCCTTCATTTGTTTACTAGTGATGGCGATCATAATCAAACATGTCAACTGAGAGCGAACAGTAGTTCATTTTGTATATCATCATCATCAACATAAGATAAAGTTGGCGTTTATCAATAAACATATATTTAACTCATTGTAATTAATCGAAAGAGTGATCTCGAATTAATGACCGATATTTAGCACATTCTCTTCTCGACTTCCACGACAAATTCTGCGGTATTCGATTAAATTAAAAATAAATAGTATTGCAGTCACATTTCTGCAATGTTACAAATATTACAAATATTACAAACGTCGAAATATTCGCACAATATTTCTGCAATTTGCACATCTCATTGATATATTTTGGCAATGTCGAAATACTCGTGCAATGCAATATTCTTGTGATATTTCGTGCAATATTAAATATTCGTGCGATATTCGAAAATTCTTGCAATATTTTAAAAATTCCTACAATGTTATAAAAATTTCAAACAACGTTTCTAACCTGATTCTCGGCGGTATATGTTTAAATCTGACCGCGAGATGATCGAATAATTGAAGAAAACAAAAACAGGCGAAGAAAAGTCAATTAAAATTAAAAATTTATTTAAATTCTGTAAATTCATTAAACTATTGATTACAAACTCTAATTAGAAAAAATCCAAATGGTCCCTTATAATGAAAATTCACTTTATACAATAAGAACGAAAAATTTACTCATGTAAAAAAGTTTTCTCAATTTTCACTTGATGGAAATTAACCGACAAATTTGAAATAATTTCTTGCTAAGAATTTTTCGTTAACAACATGAGAAAGTCATAACATAACGTCGTTATATATAATGAATAAAAGTACAGATCGAAAATCATGGAATACTTGAAATTTTCTGTATGCATATAACGTAACTAATATATAGTATACATATATATAATGTAAAAGTACTGTGTATATAATGTAATGTATATACTTTCTCGGAACGCAAATTGTAGGTACTTCATTGTTTCGTTAAACGACGCAAATAATAAATAATCCCGGCGAATTTGCGTGCTGTCAAGCCATTTTCGTTGAAATAAATAGGGAAGGAATTTGAAATTGTATTTGAATTACTCCCCGGCAATTCACCGCTAAAACGGAGTAATTACAAAGCTCTGAATTATATGGCACATCACACGTGCAGATTAGAGGTAAGCGGGCCAGGAAACTGGCAAGCAAACTGAATAGTAAACTGAATTACGAACTGACTGACTCGTACTTCAAGTCGAATACGATATGCATCTGCGATAATTGAACGACAAAATTTACACGTACCAATTTTTACTTTTGTCGCACGCCACGCAAAAGACAACATTTGTCGAAAGTTTATTGACGTTTAGAACCTAAAACAAAAGATTTCAAAAACAAACCAATCTAATTTCAACAAAATCCATTACAATTACGGGCTTTTTTTTTAATATATCAATAATCTACGATTTTAGAATCGTCCTTTGATTAAAATTTCAGAATATTGCAAGAATATTCAAAGATTTCAAGAAGTTCTGAATATATTTTACGTTGTAAGGAAGTGCGTATGTTGCTCCTTGAATATTTTCAACCAAGTTTTTGAGGTTATTTATAATTTCGTTCAATTCAACAAAATACAATTTCGTAGAGTTTCAACGATCTTTTAGTAATTTATAAGTAAATTATTCAATACATAAGGTCTCACTTTATTTTAGTAATATTGCTCTAATAATTCGACAGTATATTTTGAAATATTGCCGTGATATTTCTGCAATATTACAAATGTTGAAATATTGATTGACACATTCTTGCGGTATTGAGATATTTATATGCATTATTACGATATTTTTACAATACTGAAATATTCTTGTAATATTCAGAAATTCTCGAAATATTTCAAATTTCTTCCAATAGTTCTCGCAATATTCAAAAATTTTATACCAGATTTTTACGAAATTTTCATTAATATTTTCGTTTAATTCGACAAAACAAAATTTTGTAATATATTTACATCGAGGAGAAAAGAATAAATCTTCATGTTACGTCTAGATTAATAAACAAACTTGGTGGATTATATATAAATGATGACGATGATCATGACGATGATGATCACGACGATGATACAATGATTGCGATGATGATATAATGATCGCAACGATGATGATGATGATGACAATAATGGTGATGATGATTCAACACAGCCCATGGTACAGCTGTATCAATTAATGAATAAATTTTAATGAATAAATTTCCGGATGTCATAGCGATATGCAAGGCATTGTCCCTATAACGGCAATTGGACAAAATAGAATCGTACATTGAAAAAAAAATTTGTTATTCTCAAGTAAATATTTACTTGAATTATGAAAATGTTCCCTTCTTTTTAGTAAATCTTACTTAATTCAAGAAAATCTTTTCTTAATTCATGTAAATATTTACTTGAAAATAACAATTTTTTTTTTCAGTGTAGCCAGTCTATGAACAGTGAACATATCGCATATATCTTTACATTTTCTCGACATTGTCGATTTCAAAATTCTCATCTTCGGCCTTTATCGTGAATTTAAAATATTTAATATTAAAAAAAAAAATATTTAAAAAATCGTAGGAATCAGATGTTTCTTCCTTTAAGACCCTATGTACGCTTTGAAGCTAAAAATCGGCCCCCGACAAACTCGAAGCGTTCATAAACCCTGATGTGTGTAATACCTCAAAAAATTCGAAACCACCGCCTCGTACGTCAGTCAGGGATACACCGTCGATGACGCATGACTATTTTTCGCGGCGGTGCAATATATCACGTTACCGGTTATAGGCACACCCATGTGCCTATATAGATATGTACAAGGTGGCTTATAGGGGATGTAAGTGTTAGACATGTGGTAAGCTTACGCAAGCGTTTCTCCGGGGCGCATTCGAGGGACATTTTGATAGATGATACACATCTGTATGTGTGTGTGTGTGTGTGTCTTCGACAAATAGCCAGGCGTACGTGTGCGATGGTACAAACAGCAGTCACTCGCATACCAGCACGCGCTGTTCCGTCGTATATATATACATCACCTGGACTCGTGGATGACAGACGTCAGAAATATATGGATGCGAAATTAACGAAGTGATGCTGGACGTCGGGAAAATTATCTTATTATATATGTATACATGCATAATCATGTATGTACATAACCATACATATATACATAACCTTACTTATCTCGTAATAAATGAAAATTATAAGGTAAGGTAGAAAGTATACCGCCGTGTTGTGGTCGTGTTCCTCGTCCATTAGAGGATTATCTACTCTGGTTGTTCTGACTTAAAACATAAAAGACGAGCCAATAACAGGGATATCGTGTCGAATTAATAGCGTACTTTATAATTTATACTTGGAGAACACAATAATGAAAAACTTTTTAAAAATTCATGTATTAAATATTTGTTCCGCAATTAATATTGGTCGTAATCCCCCGTACAGCCATGAATGACGTTTTATACATGAAAAATGCAAAGTCATTAAAATGTATACATGGTATATATAACCTTATCAAATTTTTACGAACGATATTAAATATGCTTAAAATTTATAATAACACCCGTTA
The DNA here is from genome assembly GCA_030522945.1 of Trichopria nigra. Lineage (NCBI taxonomy): Eukaryota > Metazoa > Arthropoda > Insecta > Hymenoptera > Diapriidae > Trichopria > Trichopria nigra. The sequence goes on along the minus strand of JAPYZR010004171.1, from coordinate 4,184 downwards.
TACTTTTTATCAAGTTTGTTGCACTTTCTTTGTAACGAAAGTGTGTAACATGAGTTTTATTTATAAATTCACATTTTGAGTTTTATGAGAAATTTATAACGAGGCTTCGCAATCATTATATCATCGTCGTGATCATCATCGTCCTGATCATCGTCATCATCTTTACGATCATCGTCATGATTTATGTATAATCACCAAGTTTATTCGCTTTAATCTTGAATTAACATACGATTTCTTTTCTCCTTGATGTAAATGATGTTTCAAAATTTTGTTTCGTCGAATTAAACGAAAATATCAATGAAAATTTTTGGAAGAAATTTGAAATATTTCGATAATTTCTGAATACTACAAGAATATTTCAATATTGAAAGAATATCGTAATAATGCATATACCGCAAAGAACGTGTCAATATTGCCTCAATATTTCAACATTTGTAATATTGCAGAAATATCACGGCAGTATTTCAAAATATACTGCCGAAATATTAAAGCAATATTACTAAAATAAAGTCAGACCTTATATAATGAATAATTTACTTACAAATTACTAAAATATCGTTGAAACTCTACGAAATTGTATTTTATTGAATTGAACGAAAATATAAATATAACCTCAAAAACTTGGTTGAAAATATTCAAGGATATATATGTATACCCTGTACATATCACAAACATCAAAGTTTATGTTTACGCTGCCAAAATAAATGTACCCAATAAGGTGCCTATATATACACGTGAGCGGGCGATTCGATAATATATCGATGTACGATATATTATATATACAACCCACACGCGCACACACAAACCGCTCAGTCGAACGGGATAGTCGCATAAGTCCTCCTACTGTCCATACATACATACATATATATATACAGGCGTGGATAAATGGCGCCCGGATGTTGGACGAACTTAAACGAGGAACGCGGCGTTCTGTTGAACCACGAATTTCCGGTGATCCGACCGCGGTTCCCCCGTTGATCATGATCAATTCTCCCGTTTTCCTCGTTTGTACTCTCCAACCATCACCCTGCCAGAGGCTTATTCCATATATATATATATATATATGTAAGCGATTCGCGCTAACAAATGCACTTAGAAGGGGAAAGGGTTGGGTGTAGCTTCCTTTTTTTTTTTTTACGCCCGTTATACGCGATCGCTCGGGTATTCCCGGCGAATCATGCAAATTCAATCGTTTCCGGTTCTCATTCCTGCCGCGCCGTTACTCAATGAAGATTTTCCGCAGAATTTTGGACTTTTTTTCTCTCTCTCTCTCTTTTAAATTGTTCGATCTCTCCCAATCGTTTGAATCGTAAGGGGATATGGAACAAAATCGGATTATAGACTTTTCCGCACGCAATTGGTGACCTCGTATATATACGGGGTGTCCAAAGTGTCCATACGAATACTTTTACGCAATATATATATATATATATATATATATAGACGACACCATCATCTCTGATTTTCCGCTCATTTTTGTCCGGTATAACTTTTACACAATTCCATGGAGTGCTGTTCCTTCGCGGAACCTTTGCATTTATATATATATCTACTGTCTTTTTCTCGAGTGTCTGCGTCGCAATACTTTTTATCTTAATAGAGTTTTTCGTTACTGAACAATCGCGCGCGGCTTTTCTCGCGTCACGGGATTCTTACGTCTCTCTGCAGTATCGTTTTACTCGCTTTGCCATGGGAGATCCTTGTTCTCCCGTAGTTGACGTTTTTTTTCCTCCGCCATTATTGCGGCGGTGTAAAAAAGGGCCCGCAGGTGATTTTCCCGGTCTTATCGCGAGACCCACCCCCTCCCGGTCGAATCGCGCTCGTCGGATTCACCCTTTTCTTATATTCCGCTTTCTCGTCCTATCGAACACGGCGCCGCCGCGTCGCTTTCCTCCCTCAAGGTGCTTTTTTTCTTTTTTCTTTTTTCTCCCTTTTGCCGAATGGATCGTTTTCAACTTTCCTGCGCGTTTCGCCTCCCCTTATATATATCTCGCGGCCGAGATTCGGTAACATCTCGAGACGAGCGATAAGGACAAATTGAAAGTAATTCATTATGGGAATTTTCAATTATAGCGTGTACAAAATATCCCTACGTATATATATATATGTGTGTGTGTGTGTTCGTGCGTGTATGAATTTACGAGGCTTGACGGTCCTTTTTTTTCGCGTTTCTCGTCTTTTTGACTTCTGTTTTTTTTTTTACTGGTATAACGATTAGACGTTTTTGAATTGTATCATTTTTGTAGCATTTTTTTGACAATTACTTCGTACATGTCAAATGAACGAACATTTCGGAGCGTTTTGGCAATTACTGAAAATATCGATTTGAACGAATGGAAAATATAAGTGATAAAAAGAGAGATGAATTGACAGTATGGATCAACGAATGAAAAAAATGTAATGCAGTCGATAATAAAAAATAGTAAACAATAGTAAAAATGATCCATTATGATGAATCTTTCATGGTCCAAGTCATTAAATTTCTTGTTTTAATTCTGACGAAATGTCACGATTGAAGAAGAAGGCATTGTCTGGTATATCATTAAAAATATTTGAAGTTTAATGAATATAGTGAATTTAGAATAATGGATGAATGAAGGAAATGAATGAAAGTGAATGAATGAGTTGAATAAATGATTAGAACGAAGAAAATGATTTAATGTGGGGAATTGATAAAGGAAATGAATATATTAATGGAATAACGTAAATAAGGAATCAAATCAAAGAATAAAAAAGAATCAAAAATAATGAAAATCATAAAATAATACAAATAAATAAATAAGCAAGAATAAGAAGAAGCAAAATCAATTGAAGAATATGAAGGATAGAAGGAAACAAATGAAATGGATCAATTGATAAAATGAATTTAAAAAAAATATCGCGAATGAATGTATATTACAATGAATGAATGAATGGACGAATGATAAATGAATGACAAAATAAGTGGTCATTATTATAAATTAAGGAAAATAATAAGAATACAAATAAATACATAAAAGGAATAAAAAGAATGACAAAATAAATTGATGAATATCAAGGAATGAATTAAGAAAATGATATGGATTTATCAAACGATAAAACGACCGAAAAAAAAATGTATCAATTGATTTTTCATCAATATCAATATTCGTCAATATATGAATAGAAAGACTTCATGGATCAATGGAACTTGTATTGAAATCAAGTTTGATTCAGGCTTGCCAGATTTGGGCGATAAATCGCCCAATTTTCATTAGAAATGTACATCCCCACTTGGCCTATCTGGCAAGCCTGGTTTGATTTATAAGGGAGTTCCCTCCCTACGATGCTATAGTCAAAAGAGAGTTAAGTACATATTATTGGATTTGATTTAATCGGTACGGTACTAATCTGGCAACGTTAAAAAGATTAAATACATGCACGACACACGCTATGAGGAACAAATTGATAGCTGCTGGTATCACATACGATATGATTGTTAATGCGTAGAAAGAAAATAAATTTATAGGAATACTAAACCTTTTCGGCGTCGATGAAAATGGAAAGGTTAAAGTCACCAAGCACCGAAGAGTGATTGTTGACTTTTTAGACAAATCAAAGTGATTATTATATAATTTATGAAATAATATTTAAGATCAAAATAAAAAGTCAGTTTTTGTTGTTTTTTGCAAAGTTTATATTACTTACTGGTTATAATGTTATTAGATTTAACGTAAAGTAAAGCACGATCGATTGTAAAACCACACGAAGATACTATACTCATTGTGATAAAAATGTGATATATGATGAATATATTGTGATAAAATTAAATAGATGTAAGTGTTGACGAAGTTTTGACATGCTTTGTAAACATTTCACATTATAAATATAACCTATAATCCACCTCATCCCTCATCCCTGCGACCACTGCTATAGCATGCATATATATGTATATACACAATCAAAAATTGCGACGTTGCCATGTGTTCCGAGCAATGACGGCTGACTGATAAAATACGGCGAATGCCTTTACGAAATAATTAATTTTGTCTCTCATAGCTACTGAATCATAAATATTCTGGACTCTACAAGTTCAGCAAATATTCAACTGATACTCGTATAATTTATAGTAAAATTTGTTTGTCACGTCTTTCACAATATGTGTATAAAGGACATAAAAACGCAGTTTCCCATAAGACACCACGTTAAATATGGAAAAATATAAT
>JAPYZR010004170.1:0-12771 GCA_030522945.1 Trichopria nigra | reverse complement strand
CCAGTCAGCGTACGGCTTTCGAACGCGAATAAATTTTTCATCTTTTCCGCATTGTTTCGCCCGGAGTAATCCCGAGGGCGTGACTATCACCGTTTTGCACTTTTCGCCGGTATATATATATGTACGTTAAAATTTTACGACTTTCCGCTCGTGTTTTAACGACTCTCGGACCGGATGAAAATAAGTTCCTCGCGATTTTACATTTAAAAATACCGATGCTTAATAATATCGCCCATTGTTGCAGCTTTGACAGTAACTGTCTTCGGTCGATGCTACTTTCACTTTTTTTTATCTATTTTTCACGAGGGAGGAGATAAAGACGATAATTATTCTTTTTTTTTCCCTTGTCAATTACTCGATAAGATTTTAATTGCTTTAAGCTGACAATTAATTGATAAGAATCATGACAGATAATAAAGATATTGTATAATCCACAAACACATTAGTACACTAACATTTCATGTAACAGATTGCCTCTTGACTAAAAAAAAACAACTAATCATTTTTAACCCTGAATTTGAATCTCCTGAAACCACCTGACATCTTTTAAAAGTAGAACGGAAAGTATTTTTAACCGGTGTCAGAAAAGACTTAATTATTATATATTTTTGTGTCGAGATATTAAAAGATTGTTTGAGAAATTTGGAGTTGTAATTTTTTTTTTTTATTAATAAATATCTATTGATAGTTTTTACAGATATGTTTAACTTAAATTAAAAAAAAAGTGATTCATAAAAGTTATTTTAAATTATGTATAAATATATATATATATATATATATATATATTAAAAGACATAAATCAATTTAACTTGGAAAATACAAGAAACTTTGCTGAATACACAATGACAACATAATACATGGCATATAATCTCACAAGTTAACATACTGAAATTCAATAACAAATGAAATTTATTAGAAACATGGTGGTAAGTTATGGAAATTTATTCAAAGAGTGTAATATTTTTTTTAGCAACTTGCACACACGTTATGTAGGTCACTGACACCGAGTACCATAGTGCAAATTCTACCGGATACCTACATTGACATCACAGTGATATGCAAGTTTTATCTTATACTTTATATCACGCTGAACTATTTCAATCATTCCACATTTTTTGGTAATATAATAGACTCTGAATAATAAAGAATGTAAAGTAGCTTAATCAGTGTCAACAAATCACAAATAACTCTATACTAATTTATATTTTTAAATTTATTTTTTCAAAGCATGTCAAAAAACATACGTATACACTGCTTAACATATTAAAATTTTATATAGCTTTTTTTTAAAGTTGAAAATTGTACATTTTTTTGTTTATTCTTACAATTGCAATATTTCATCAAATTTAGCTTGACACAAAATTCATAGATTAAAACTGTAACATTAACTGAGCTTATCATTGAATGACATACTACATTGTCATTTTTACTGATATGCAGTTTCAGCTTGTTCTAATAAATGTGGACGTTTATGCCTGAAATGTTTCTATGATAAGAGACCAATACCGCGAAATTACTGACATTAAATTGAACAGTTAAAGTGGTCCGAAGGTCATCTTTCTAATATGACTAATAATATATTTAAAAGTTTTTGGTGAAGTTGAACAATTTTTACACATTAGAGGAGCCTGCTGTTATGCCCGTAAAGTTTATTAAATCATTGTAAACAATGGAATACTTACGAAGCCAGTTGATATTTTATCCCTTCTGCTAGTCATTATAAACTTTTTGCATTAATAGCAATTCAACTCCATATTTTTCTTCGCAGCCTGTCAAACAGGAAGTTTCCTAAGCTTTTCTGCAACAGGCAAGGATGCGACACATTCGGGATGTCGGTTGCTGAACGTCGTTAAAATAAAAAAAAAAATGCGAGTTTGGGGAAATTGCTCTCCTTCGGCAGGTTAGAAACTGGACGTTATCCAAACGCCGTAATTACAGGCACAAATGGAAAAGCGCAGATAAACAAACCGAAAACGATTCGCGATTATCACCAATAATCCGGTATTTCCTTTTTTTTCGAGGTATAACGCGATGCTTTCATTTGCGACGGCCGTTTGTTGTCTGCGCCCGATTCGAATTGCGCACCGTTTTTTCCGTTTTAAAAAGCCTCCGAGCGTTTTTGCGGCATTTTCGTTAAATTATTCCAGGACATATCAATTTCCGATCACCTCCGTTCGGAACACCGTTTCACGCACTCCGTGACGTTTATTTTGCGCAACACACTCGATGCACACAACACTTGTGTATAATCGCGTGAAACTTGAAAATGCCCGTTAAAACTCAGGCAACACCATTCCCACATATGTATATAGTATCTCCCAACGCAAGTAACGAAGGAAACCCCGTCGGAGACTCGTGGGGAAATGCTCACAATAAACGTTTGCACGCTTTGTTCGTTATTTTTCGACGCCATCTGCCGATAAGAATTTGAATTATCCCATAATTCAAACTTTCCCGTTTCAAGAATCGCGTTTTTTTTTTTTAAATCGCACGCATACTATATACATGCACGCACATACGATTTTATTTTTATTAAAATATGTATATCGAAAAGACGACTAAATACATTAATGTTTGTCATATGTTACATACATAATTGTATTTTAGGTAATATATAGGTATATAACCATCGATGTAGACGACGTAGACGCGCTTTTATCCAGAGCCCGTGTTAAATGGTGGGACGAATTTTTGTTCCCCAGTGGGATACGCCTGTAATGAGAGTGACAAGTGCACACTCTTATAGAGTACACGGAGTATACATTTGTTGTCCTTCTGTTCCCCAGTCTCGCCGTCTACTCTATATGTTCGCGAGTTCTATGCTCGTCTACATTTGCGTGATGCGTAACGGTTTTCAAACATGCGTATATACATGCGTTCGATTTGCACCAACCTGTTGGAATGAAAAATTTTAAAATATTGCAATTTAATTTTGTCGGTAATTCATGCAGGAAGTATTCTGCATGCAATTACTATATATACGTGATGTATATATATATGTGTAAATCTGTATTTGTTTATATTTATTTACGCGCGAAACGGCGCGGACGCATGAAAGATACGAAAAATCCAAACACTCAAGATTTGTTATCGCGAAAAGTGGTCGCTTCATCGTCGATGACCTCGTGCGTTCTCCCACTTCGCCGATTGTCGGGAAAAATTCTTGGAAATGTAAAGATCTATATGTAGATCTATAGCAGCTGATTATCAAAAGCATCGAACATGGAAAACCAGAGCAGCCCGGAGCAGATAGGAACGATGGGACGGGGATTTTCGGGGGACGCGTACATAAATCGTGTATTGACTTTGAGAAAACTCCTTTTCTCACTCACTCTCATTTGGATAACGTCTATAAAAGTTGGCCCCACTCGCCCCATTATTTAACCTGGTCTCCGGTATTTTACGATATCGTTTATATACATTCGATGGTCAAAGTCATGACTAAAAGGACCAAAACCAGCTGATCTCATGTAACCTTCTTCGTCTACTTTTGACAGTCGTCAACATTTCGGAAAGTCACATTCGCCAAAATATGAAATTACGTCAATATTAAATATAATTTCACGGACATATTCATTGTGTAGAGTGCACGATGACGCGAGCATCCAATAATTCGTCCAATGAACAATTCCAAAAACAAGGTTGGGCTTTTTCTACTTAGGTATAATCTGAAATATTTCCTACTCTCATCTTTACTTCATTGTCGAAATCCAGGTCATTTTTATAAAGGATTGGTTGTTGGATTTTTTTTCTCTTTTAGTTGCGCTTACGTTACATAAAAAATATCTTGTTTTATATTAATTAAAATGAGCAATTACTAATGTTACAGTTTTTCTAATAGTAAAAAACAATCCAAGGACTTAAATGATGTAATGGCAAAGAAAGTAACAGGAATTTGTCAAGATGCAACCGAATCGAGTTATACCGACCAGTCGAGTTTCTTCGAACTGCGATGTCATGTCAAAGCCAATGACATACGCTGCAGTGCTCGATGCGAGGTTGATCGAAAACAGTTTCTTGCGTTTGTGGCAGGCAGGACGGACCTCGGGTTGTATTACATGAAAGATGGGTCGTCGTTGCCGATTGTCAAAAGAATTCATTGGTATCAAAATTCAGGAAAGAAAATAACGGCACTCTGTTTCGACTCCTCTGCTTTGTGGCTTCTTGCCGCAAGTATCGATGGTTCATTGTATATAATACCGGTGAAAACATTATTCAACGAAACATACGCAATTGACCAGAAATGGACAACAAAAGACGTAACCACTTTCTCGTCGTTAAACGCGCAAATGTCATTTTCTCGGTGAGTTTTTGTAATTGGTGTTACGCATGTTAATGTAATTTCGAATCTTTGTCAAATTATATTATATATATAATCATGAGTTTGTGTCATATTGTTTATGTATTGAATAACCAGAATTATACGTAAAATTAGGAAAATTGTATTGCATTTTTATATCGAAATACATTTGATTAAATGTCATTATATTAAATACTTCATTGATCTTTAATTATTTTGATGCCGAAAGGCCAAGCGCGCTGGTATGGTGGCAAGGAGTAATTATGCCTATTCAAATTGGTATTATCGGTACCGAACAAGGAGAATTGATATTCGTCAATTTGGAGAACGGAAAGCAAGTCAGCATGACACGAGTCGAAGGAAAGATTGTGAGCCTAAGAATATGCCAAGACACAGAGTTGGATACAGTTACTTTGTTAATTACGAATCAAAATAAGGAGCAATGGCATATGGTACTGGAACAGCCGTCAAGAGGATATACTTATCCCCTCGATGACAAATCACATTCGCGTTTGCAAATGATGGATGACAATGATGATGGAAAAGCATTTCCAGCTGCTCGTTCTAGACTTCGAGGGCTGAAGCAATTATCCGTTGAAAAACTTGCGATACTTAAGCAGAAATTGGCTGAATCTAGAAATCGAAATCTCGAATCATCCGCGTCACAACAAGGTGTGGTAATTTTCTTGAGAATTTCTTTTTCCAAAATTTTGCCTCGTAAATAAATTCTGTAAAATAACGATGACAAAAAACTATTTTTCTATACTAGACACAAATTCCAATGACAACGACATTGATGTCAAACCAATCGGACGCTCAAATGATGCATGCTCTATTTTGAACAATGCAGAGTCGATATCTAAATGTTCTTTGACTCCAATCGCGATGCGGCATGACATGGTTCTCACGCCTCAGTTTATTAAAAATGGAAGGCCCTTTTACACGAGATACCATGCTTCGTCAAATTATCTTACTGTAAGTTTAATCACTATTGTGTTGAATTTGGAGTTAAAGTTAATCGTTTACTCGTTCGATTTTCAGATTCACGAAAATAGCACGGCAATACATCCTTTACACATTCACAAGTTGCCAGAGTACTGCGACGACATTTTATTGACGAATCGATTCTTTTACATCGTTGATACTCGACGTCGTGGAATGTATGTCGTATCCCGTCCATTGTCTGAGTCAAAACAGGATGAGAAAATTGAATTTAATCCGGATTCGATCATTGCGCGTTATTCTTTCGATAAGCGTGAAGAAGCCATTGGTAAAGTTTACTTATCGACGAGTTTTAAAGATTTAAAATCCGGAGAGAGAATGGAATTCGACAAGAAGAATCGAATCATGAAAGATACAAAAGATCTCGGTATACATGTACCGTTGGTGGATTCGTGTATAGTTATAACAAACCTTGGAATATATCAAATTGTTTTAAAGTTAGTATGAAAACGTTTATATTGGTTACAAATTATTTAATATTTTAATTCATAATTTTTTAATTTAATTTAAATTTCATTATTGATAATTAGTAAATAAATATTTAGAGAGCAGATGCTAACGCTCTTCATGGATCTCATTTTACAACGACGTGCCAAGGTTGAAATTAACAAACTTGGAATGATCTATGGTGTGAATTTTCATCAGTTGGTGGAATATGCCGGAGATATAATTTTGAATAATAAACAAATCAACCGTGCAATCTTGTTTTATTCACATGCCGGGGTAAGTGTTAAGAATTGCATGTCACGTCATGTTTTTCCAGTAAAAAATATATCATTTGTTTTTAAAGCAAAGAGAAATTTCTATCATTTGTCATCAAAAACATGAAAATTATTTCACGAATCAATGATTTCGATATGACAGAATGCTTTTCAAAACGTTTGGTTAATGTTTTAACAGTGTCGATTAGCCAAGACGATATTAAAAATTGCTTCACTCGGATACACTGTGGAGCTATTGAGCATTCTCGTTTCGTACTTGGCATCCGCAGGTGTGCAGGAATTGTCGACTGCTAATAGGATTCACTTTTCAAATCTTACCGTACTCGCATTCACTGAACACGTGCTGAGAACTTCTTCACAACAGACGATGCAAATTCATAAAGATTTCTTGTAGGTTCATTAAGCTTTTTTATCGTACTGCCCGATATATTATGTTATGTTTTTAACTTGTACAATATGAAATGTTTTAGGCATTTCCTGTCGACAAACATTTTCTACGACGAACTCCTTGCAGTGAATATCGCTGGGCAAACGAACTTGTGGAACGTTTTACATCATCTCGCGACTCGTCGAGGATTATTCGCCGAAGTTTTGGAAATTCTTATCAAGGCCTTAGAGACGTTTTCGTCAATTAACTCAGCATCAGCTCAGTTTAAAAATACAAGTAGCTTTCTCGCATATAAGTTTATCGTGTCTTTCATTCTCATGATTTTACGATGTTTACTATTCATTTTTTCAGATGGCCTAATGTTGTGTCTCAGTGAACCGAATTATATTCAAGCAATGCTGACATATCCTACCATTGCTAAAAGCCACATGTCGTACGTCTTGTCAAATCTTTCAACTTTACAGACAAGTACTCTACAGGTGAAGCGATGATTTCTAAATTCAACTAATAACACATTGCTTTTTTCCTTTGATTTCAATTTTTAAACGTTTTCTCAGAGGTTGATCATGTTGTACGATCCGACGAATGTGGCAATAAGGCCAATGTTAGTTCGATGCAAAGCTCGTCGCAGAATAGCTTCTCGTAGTTCGCTTTCGAGTCAGTGCGATTCTTTGGATTTATCGGAAGATGTGGTAAGAATCTTTGTGCATTTCCAGCAGTATTTTTCGAAGGTGTTGACGTAACTGAATAATTTTTAGGAAGACACAGGTATTTTAGTGGAAGAGACGATAGAAGCCTTTCTCTTTACATTATTGACACTCGTACATAAGAAACAATCCAGAATACCGTACGACATTAGACTCGTAGAACGAGTGCAACTGCCCGATGTGGAAGAGGTAATAAGTCGTGTTATTCAGTTTTTCAACAAACTTTCAATGCTTCAAGTAATATTAAAAAAAAAAAAATAACACCAAAAATATTTTCAATAGCATCGCAAAAAACAAACGAGTGTTGATTTTAAAAGGAGACTTTTGAGTACTGGATTTTCACACGTTGCCATTTTAAGAAACGGAACCGTGTACACCTGGGGAAATTCCAGTCGCGGCTGCTTAGGTAAGTTTATCTTGGGTCACTTTTTTGCAATAACTTTAATCGGTAGTTTATTTAGGTACGAGCCTTCTCATTACACGGTTTAAATCATTTATATCATTAACCACTAGAACATACGGGAAATTGCATTTATGAAATGAACTGCATATGTAAATGAAATTGAGACGATAACACAATTTGCAGAGAGTTAACGATGAGTTAGTTGAAGGAAATTTATATTATTTCACGTTTTTCCACGTAATATACATACATATATATCTATGTATGTATATGTATTTTCGATTTGGAAAGGTACCGGACCGACAATTTCAAAGTACGGTTCACCCACTGGCATTCCTACGTTCCGTCGTTCCGAAATCGAGGTCCTGAGCGTGTCCTGCGGTCGGAATCATACTCTGGCAGTGACCAACAACGGCGTTTACGCATGGGGTTCCAACAAGTACGGCCAGCTGGGTCTGGAGGAGCTCCTGCAGTGTCCGAGTCCGCAATTGGTTACCCATCTCGCGCAGGAGATCATCGTGGAAGCCGTTGCCGGACAGTACCATTCCACGGCCATCGCTTCCGACGGACGACTCTTCACCTGGGGCTGGGGAGTGTACGGGCAATTGGGCCACGGCGACACCGTGGCGACAAGTGTGCCGACCTGGGTGACCGCGTTATCCGAGGTCTTTGTCAAATTCGTCAGTGCCGGTCACGCGCACACGCTCGCTTTGACGGCGGACGGCTCGGTTTACGCGTTTGGCTCCAACCTTTTCGGCCAATTGGGCAACGAGGATTCGTCGATGACCAAGAGCACCCTACCCGTCAGGATTTCACTGCTACCGGAGTCCATTGTCACCATTTCAACCAAGTATTTTCAAAATGTAAGGGTAACGGACAGATAATGCGAAAGCGTTTTTTATAAGTTTCATTTGTATTTCGTCACGATAATGATCGAATATTTTGTTGTCCCTAGTTGGCGATTAGTGACACGAACAAACTTTATACGTGGGGCGCGAGTCCCCAAGTGTTACGGCTGCAGTCGCACGCGCAAAAGAAAATCTGGCATCAACTGCAGCAAGCGGTAGCCAACGAGGCGAAGGAAAGCGGCAAGGATACCGAGACCTCGGAGGGGGATACGATCGAAAGCGACACTAACGAATTGTTACCGGGTTCACTCAACGAAACTATCAAATTGTCGAGAGTTTCGTTGGGCGTTTTGGAGGAGAATCTGTCGCACATGAAGCCTTCGTTGGTCGACACGAGTCACGTTGCCGGCAAAATAATTCAAATATCGACGGGATGTTATCACTGTGCGCTTCTGACCAAGGACGGTACCGTTTATACCTGGGGTCGGAATTTGGACGGGCAGATCGGCAATGGCAGTCGCCGCGAAGTGCCGATCCCCACCGCGCATTATTACGATCCTGCGTCGGTGTTGGCCAATGTGTCCACGAAAATTCGAAACTTAACGACGGCAGCTGCCGACGCGAAGAAGGAAATCGATTGCGACACGCACGACTTCGAGATCGTCAATCCGCAGACTGATTCAGGTCAGAACGGTCGTAACCGTTTAATCACAGCGGTCAAGGTCTCGTGCGGAAGTGATTTTACCATCGCTATTCAACCAGGTACCGTTTGGCCGACTCGACTCATCATGATTTTCAGTTCAATGGAACATTGCTTCAACTCAATTGGCTGTTTATCTTTCTTTAGGGGGCAACGTTTTAGCTTGGGGCAATAACAACGTGGCGCAACTGGGTCGACCGCCGACCAAGGACGGGACTCGAATGGACGAGAAGGTGGTCATGCTGAGGTCGTCGAAACGCATCATCCGACACGTCTTTCACGTAGCCACGGAGAGTCCGTGTCTCGTTCCGAATATCCCTGCGCCCACGATCTGTTATCAAAGCTACGACGTCACTCCGTTGGCCGGATGTATAAGGCCGCTCGGTTTCGTGGAAAGGTCGGCCGGTCAAGCGACTTTACATTTCGCACTGGAACAGTTCAGCGGCCTGTACGGTAGTCCCAAGATTTTGAATAAGGTGGGCGGTACACGTTGAACGTATAAAATTTGTAGGAAGACATACATTTCAGAATTTTTACCTTCAAAACGCTTCAATGTTTAGTGCCTCGAACTGAAAAACTATCAAGCGTGTGCCAAACTCTCTTACTTGGATCACAATTTTTCCGAGGCTCTAATTTACCAATTGAAGGCACTGAGTCAGTGCAATCTGTCGGAGCTAGAGGAGGCTGCCGAAAATTTGGAGGACGAAGGCACCTCGGAAGAAGCGGAGGCGGACGAAACGGACCTTTTGCAAGAAAATAGTCGACTCTTTGAGGAACGCCTAGAACAGAATCTCGTGGAAACTTTGGTGGAGAGCGTTCAGAGACAAAAATTGAAAATGCCCACTAGCAAATCCGTCGACAGTTTTCAGGTAGGTTCGACGAAGAAAACAGACAATTTTTTTAATTTACTTTTTCATCATTTTTTGGGGATCATTATCGAAGGACAAATTTTTTTTTTTTTTTTTTTTTTTGCATCGCTCTACTTCCAGATGTTACAGGAGGAACTTCACACATTCGACTGTCAGGGTGGTTCGGAAGAACTCTTCGACGACTCGAGGAGCGACGACGTTTCCCTCGATATCACTGTCGAGGATACCCTCGATAACGACGGTTCGAACGATAAGGACGTCCTCGACGGCCGGCCGGAAATCGGCGCTCCTGATGTTGCTCCCGATGTGGATGGCGCAAAGTCGAAAATCACGCGAGACGATGTGAAACGAAGAGAGCACATTGTGACGAAATTGGCAGCGCGAGCCGTCGACTTTTATTTCAGCGAAATCGCGGAGGACGCTTTTTCCACGATGTACCAAGTTTCGAGGCACGTGATTAATCTGTGGTGGGAAGAAGACTTGCCGATGAACGAGCTGGAAAAGGTGTTTTTGAAGCATATGGAGAAAATATTTTATCCCCTGAGTCTCCTTCTTTTTTGGTAAGTGTTGGATGATTCTTAAGAAATGAAACGAATAAAGGCCCGTTATTCGTTTTTGTCGTGATTTGCTACGAATTCAATTGAACGCGTCTTTCAGTCCGCGCGACATGTTGGATTCGGACGCTAATAAAAACGAAGTCGACGCTGACGTATGCGATGCGATTAATTCATTGTCGACCAAGTTCAGTCTCCGGGTCGGTTGTATGCTGTTGCAACATATCGGCGAAGGTGATTAAAATGTTTTTTCAATATTTTAGTACTGATATTCGTACTGGTATTCGTCTAAATCAATAATTCTTTTCTTCTTTCATCTTTACGCTTTTCCAGGCAAACCGACACCGGAATACGTAGAAATGTTGTCTTTGTCGATGGCCAAGAATTACGGGCCACCATTAACAGGTTATCCGGGATCTAGTGAAAACATGTCGTCAGAGCAATTGATGGATGGTATCATAAGCACCTTGTCTTCGAAGTTTTACGATCCCAGGCCTTTTATACGTATTAAGGTAAATATGATATTACAAATAACCATGAAAGTTACTCACGGCAAAGTACGTTCCGTAAATACCAACTTTACGCCCCAGTATCGAAAACAAACAATTGGTTGTCGTATTTTCATTTGTTCCACTTGCGAATATTCTTCGTTTCGACATCATACGCCCCTTATTTTAACAATCCTTGTCACAATTACCTCATTCATTTGAAGTTTTCTCGATCCCGATCTGTTTTAACCCTCTTTCCCCACTCGCTCGTTCCCTCACGACGATACAATTAAAATAAGGGTGAGGAGGCTACTTCATTACCAAAAAAAAAAAAAAAGAATAATCTTGATTTAATGGGCAGGATGCCGATTGCGTATCGGAATTTCTCTCTGCGGAGGAAGACTCGATGATCTTCACCTGCGGTCACCATTTCCCAGTCTCGATTTACCAGTCGGAGGTCGTGCTCGGTATGGAGGCAGAGCTTTTAACGGCGCAGCCGCAATCGTTGCCTTCGACCGCCCAACTTTTGAGCAGCATGCTGTCGAAATCGTCCAAGCCGGAGACGCTTTGTCCCATGTGCATACCTCGGCGGATTCAAACCGTAGTGAAAGATTCGTTCAACAGATGAGACGATGCGATGTCGGAAAGAGACGGTAGTTTTTACGAAAATCGAAATCTTCCGTTATCACGGTAAAGTAGTTATTGTTTGTTTTTGTCTTTTTTTTTTTTTTGTATATACACAATTGGCTGTTAGGTTGGAGAAGTGTCGTTTATTTGTTTTTGTTTTACGTTGTATTTGAGATTTTTTATTTTACGTTTGAAAAAGTATACACACGAAAGAAGATTTTTATAAGGAGAAAATTTAGCAATGAATGAAAAAGAAAAGGAAATAAAACGTGCATTTAAAAAAGGAAACGACATGAAATTGCGAGTTTTAGAATTCTTTATGTAATGATGAATTTAATCGAATCAATCACGCGTCACTCGTGACTTTCGACGATAGACGCGAAACGAAACCGAAGATGATAATCAATTTGCTAAAATGTCGTGTATTATATACAATTTATGTCGACGCGACTTGGAGACGCGACTTTAACAGTGTAAATATATTATACCGAAGGATAAGTGTAATCTGCGACTTCCAAAGAGCCGACTGTAAATTCCGTGTAAATTCGCTCACTTCGTTGGATGTACGTGTATATAATCGCTGGAATTTGTATTCGCGCGAGCCTCACAGTAGATTGCCGATCTAGTCGGAATCCGTTCCGAAGTAGCCGAGTTCAGTAAAAGATTCATAATATTCAAGTAATTACGTAAGTTTAATCCCTAGAACGTTTGCGGATTATCGGCTACCAGTTTCGGGTAAACTAGCGATCAATAAGCGAGCTGTAGACTCGACGAAACTGGAAACTGGCGATGTTTCTCGAAGTGTAAGTAAAATCGTAATTAAAGTTCGACTTCTTTAGCGACTTTTCGCCAAACAGGGACATATTTCAAACGACTTTCTGCCGTATTTCTTTTATAGACACGTAAGAAATGTATTTCCGAGCTCGACGGTCTATACGCTTTTTGAAAATCTGTATACGACAATTGCGAAATATTTCAAGTTTCCTTGAAAGATATTATTTTCGACAAAGTATTTTTGTACGGAAATTTGTGAAATTTCTGGTTTAGGTCTTTGTTTATTTCTGGCGGTAGGTTTTCATTTTCTCCGCATAGTCCTTAATCGTCAAAGCAGGCAAAAAGTTGTGTTTTTTTTTTTTTTTTTTTTTTTTTTTTTTTTTTTTTTT
>JAPYZR010004169.1:0-13053 GCA_030522945.1 Trichopria nigra | reverse complement strand
TTGCCTAAACCTTTTATAATCTGCTTCTTCAAAACGTTGTTAATTTACTCAATTGCAGATAAAATGCGACGTCGCAGAAAGGTTACGTGTTTAGCGGGTGGTGTCTATTCTACCCCAATCAACGTCAGACTAAGTAGAATAAATTCAAAAAGTGCCCTTTAAATCCTCTAACGTGTTGTTTTCTGAGCTCATTGTTCTGTCAATTGAAAAAGAGTTAGAAGAATAACTTCTAAACAGAGATAATACGCATAAGAGTACTTTTTGCATTTATTCTTTTCAACTTATTATATACACAAGAAACTATGTACATGAACGAAAAGTTAAAAAAAAAAGAATAAAAAAAAAAAATAGACAAATTAAAAATAAAAAATAAAAAAAAAAAAATTATTAAATTGAAAGAAAAATTAGAAATAAAAAAAATAAATGATTAAAAAAGAAGAGTTAAAAATTGATATGTGAACAAAACAAATCGACGATATATCATCATTATGCGTTACCAACATTGGAATCAAAACTTAATTAATAAAATTAAATTAAATAAAATAAAATTATTAAATTATTTATTAAAAATTAATTAATAAAATAAAATTTTATTTAATTAAAATTAAGAATTTTGTAAGAGAATTGTAAGTTTTTTTTTTGTACGAGAAAATTGACAAAATAGTTAAAACAATTACAAAGAGACAGACTTTTTTTTTTTGACCATATTAAAACGTTATTATCGATGAAAACGATTAATGAAACAATAAATATTAATGATTAAAAAAAAAAAGAAAACAATAACAGAGATCACAAAAAATTTAGAAATGTGACAACAATTTTGGTGCAGATTTTATTATTTTAAAAACTTGAATAATATAAAAAGTAAATTATTAGCAAAACAAATTATTACAAAAAAGTATTTGAATATTTGAAAAATTAATCGTATTATTGTTGTATGGTACAACAAAATTTTCCTGATAAAAGTACAAAAATTTTGAATTTATTTATATATAGAAAAAAATTATTCTTTTCCATCAAATTTACCAAAAAAAAAGAGGACATAAGAATTGTAAAGATTATAAAAGCTTTCAATTTTGTTACATAGTATAAGTATGCGATTATTACCACAGCGTTCAATATATCGGTTAGAGCACGGCTGCTGTAACATCCGCACTAGGTCCCTTAAAACGATTGTTTAAAGCACAATACGTGTGCAATGTTCGGCAGCCGACATTGGACTCCAAATATGTAAAACTTAACAAATCTAAAACTAAAGCCCGTAATAACTTTTTACGAAAGCAAAGTTATTCTGGAATAGTACCAGATAAACTTCGCACTATTTATAGCTGACAACTCCCCACACACACACTCCATGAAAAGCTCTCGAAAATGAGATATATTAATTCGTTTTTAAAAAAGATCGCTTTATAAAATAACATGGACTTTATTTAAACGGATGCGTTACAAAAGATTAGGGGGCGAACAATAAAAAAGTGTGAAAACGAAAAGTTGTTTTTTCAATATATCGCTGGCGAAGTTTTTTTTTTTGGCAAAGCGAAAATTGTTTTCGGTGCAAATTGTTTTATTTCGTTGTATTGTTGATAAATACCTATTGATTATCAACATTTAAAAATGCAATTTTTTGATCGTTTAATAAATATAATAGCAAATTATATTTACTTGGCCCATGGGGTCTGTTGAAATACAATACCACGGGGGGTCAACAACGCGACCAATGTTATTTAAACTTGTAGATGGCCCCAGTTGTCCGCGAGTTGTGTCATGTTTCGATACCAAAGAAACATAAATTTTGATGGCTTATTCACGATAGATATAATAAATTTTTCGTTGTTGTCATACACAGGCCTCTTCTTCCTATATGCTATAAAAAGGCTTCATTCCAACTTAAAATAAAAACAGAACATTTAATATAGAGAAGTACATTACAGCGTGTAAAGATGGCGCTCAAATCAGAACTCGATTTACGCAATTGACAGAAAATGTATTGATCTTCCCAGACTTTATTAATGAATTATAGTGGAAATGGATTAAAAAATGACGAAATGAACACATTGTTATTCATTCAATATGAAGTAATTTTAATTGCACGAAATGTTTATTTTTGAATTAACCTGAATTGAAATGCATAGGATCTAACTCACAGGAATTCCAACGTATTAAAAAGCATAAAATTTCATTTATAAACATTATACCTGGATTTGAATGCGTTGTAAAATGTATCGAAACATGAATTGACCTGTAACCTTGCAAATGAATTCGTTGTTTGCTCTGCTGAATCCATTCCAATACATTTACTGGATCATCCGATTAAGGTTTCATTGGTACTTAAATCAATTTTAAGGGAATTTTAAGCTCTTGCACATAAAAAGCGTTACTTAGGATTTTCAGATTTTCGTTTATAGGATATAAACGTCATTAAGACGATCGACTTAATGCATCCGTTATAATTAAGTTGTTTTAATGAATTCTTTGAAGATTTCACAAAAAAAAAAAGATGAATTGAAAACAATGGGTATAAGCATTCAAAAGTATTCGTTTGTTTTGGACCGTGAATATACTGCTTTCCCGTCATTCTCAATTCTATTTCTAAAATCTTCTTCGTTTACTGCAGGCAGTGATGCTGTGGAATTCCTCCGAGACCTACTAAGATCTTACCGTCAGACTGGTCAGATCTTAATTATCGACCCAAAAATACAGGAATCCCTCGAGTGTGAAAAGCTTTCCCTCGAACGCAAGTTTTGTTGGACGATTTTACCCAGTTTCTCATCCCGTGCAGGTATATCATGCCTGGAAGCGGAAGTGGAACATCCGAGGGTAGACGGGTACAATGGATGCGAGGTGGTAAAACGTTGATTTACGTAATGCGTCGTCGCGACGTATTTTGTCATAGAGCCTACACGAATATGTGTGTATATATATCGAACCTCATGAAACTGGCCGATATGACGAAAATACGCGAGGGACTAGTCGAGCCTTACGGATTTCCGGAGTAACGGGAAAAAAAAGCCAACGTCTCGGGGCTACTGGAAGCGAGCCGGAAAAAGAAAGACGTCGGAGGGGTGGGAAAAATGGCGATCGTTCGATCGCGTATTGAATGGTGCTTTCTCTAAACAAGTTCGTGAAAATAAACCTGCAGCTCCCGAGGACTGACGTGCTCGGGTGCCTATAGAGGAGGCTCGCCATTTTTGGGTTCCCCACCCGCGAGTTTTCGTGAGACGCTCGACGTCGAAAAGCGTCGGGACGACGACACTCGACGCGCGTCGCTCTGCTCGCTCGGGTAGGTAAGTGCCTCTGGAGCGCGTTTCCAACAATTCAGTCTTTTACGCATTTCTCGCTCTCGAACTTGTGCCTTCTCAAGCTCGTTCGCTCAAAACTTGACAGCTGCCCGCAAGGAACGAAGATCCCGCGTTGACTATCCAGTGACTATTTCTCCGTGTGAGTGCGCCGCGACGTTGCTTTTGCCGCTTTACCTCTTCTATTGTGACTCGATGACGTTCGCCAAATTCTTTGCACACCATTTCAAAAAAAAAAAAAAAAAAATATTATAACGCTAAACACTATACACACTTAACAACTCACACTTACACGCTTACGAAAGACGTTTCCATAATGGACCGACTCGACTTTCGCGAACAAGTGCTTGCGCTTAATGGAGAACTTGCTTGTGCCGTCGATGTGCCCAGAACCTCATTGGCGTAAGTAGATCCTGTCCCCCCAGTTGAAGACTAGTGGTCCTGCATTATATAGCCCTCCTGTCGTTCGGAACCATCGTGCATGCAACAGTGTCTTCGCGCAAAACTCGGTAATTTCCAGTCCTCCTATATCGTCAACCGGAGTCCATATTGGAAAAAGTGAGTGTAGATACAGTTTAGTACGAAAACCTGGTCGTTTTCGAATTTTAGCCACGTCTCAATTGTTTACGAATTTCAAATCGGTGGCCGTTGAAAATAATAATAAACAGTCAGGAGGCATTTGGGGTGTTACGGAGCCATCGACTTCCGAATGCTTAAAATGCCTTTGGCCAAAGTTCGCGCGATCTCTCTGACCCCTTTGGCCGATCCGGAATTCTTGGCCCGCATCCGCGGTTCCTGCAGCGCGCAGGAACGGCCCGAGAGGGCCCGTTATAAAAAGCCAAGAAGAAGAAGAAGGAAAAAAAAAGAAACATTTTTTACATCCCCCGATCTCTCTCGGGCTGGCCGTCAAGGCATAACTTGCGCGATGTTTTGCGCAAAGATTCGTAAATTCTATTAATAAACGCGACCAGCTAGATCGGATGTCGGTCGGCGTTGGCGGCCAAGTAAAGCTCGTTCCCGCGAGTTACGGAGACTCGAGCAACTCCAGCCTCGAAAGCCTGACATCCCCGAACCGTCCGCCCCGCCCCTATTTATAGAAATCGTCTGCAGTGCTGCTATTTACGTAGATATACGCATATTCGCGCTCTCTTCCCTGCTCTTTTCCCTTTTCCTGCTTCCTGCTAGCGATTCGCCTGATCTTCCACTTTGCGTGTGCCTGATCCAGCCCTAAAGTCGCGTCTGGTTTGAGCCGAACAGGTTAGATCCCTAACTGGGAACCTGGTGACGATCGCTGATGTACGGGTGTTTGCGCTTGATATCAAATTCGTCATTTCTTTTTTCCATTGAGATGGGCCTTATCCCAACATTACCGATATCCTGAGTTTTTGTACTTCACCTGAATTGGGCTCAAGCGGCCTCTAGATAACCTGCACTTTAGCAGAACATTTATTGCATGGAGAATGTCTAAAGTTAATCGTGTGCATTGATGGTAATGGGTATCGGAGTTTCTCTTATTCATTTTGATAGAATGGATTGTTTACGAAAAGTCATCAGGTACACACGTTCACCCAAATAGCAGATGATATTCTCAGGATATCCTCAGGACATCATTTGGTATCTGGGTCGAATCTAGCAATTTTTCCAGCAGATGTTCCGAAGCACGGGCAAGCTGAATAAATATTTAGAATCTACGTTGAGTGATTTTCCGTTTAATATGATATGGATGCCTGTAATTTGGGTGTAGTGGGATAAACCCGATATTTGTTGTGTCGTGTGAGATATGATATATGTTATTAACCAACAATAATAGGACGCATTCATTTTTAAATGTCACTGATTATTTATGCTGTTCAAACATTAGCCAAATGACGAATTCTAGGAATAATTGATAAATAAACATCAAAAACGCTACGTAATGTATATTTGTTTACATTTTGTGTAAGCAAATTTGGCAACGTCGTCGTCAAGTAATGGGATTTGAAATACGCCAATCGATCTGTCCTTTCTTATCGGTAAATCGAATTTGTCAGTGATTTTAAAAATGAAGTCTCCTTGGTATGGGCTAATTAGAAATTAAAGGGATATTTCCTGTGAATGTCAAGTGAGTATTGTGTTGTGCATAATAACGCATGGCTGGCAAGAGAGGCGCAGATTTCGACAAGGCGACATTGGGAAAACCGCGGGACTGAATTATCGAGACTGATAGAATTTATTGGGGACATTTTAGACACTTCCGGAGTTATTTGACTGAAGAAGCCGCTAAACAAAAGCCGCCGCCATGGACGCCATCAAGAAGAAGATGCAAGCGATGAAGCTTGAGAAGGACAATGCCCAGGACAAAGCCGATGTCTGCGAGGGCCAGGCGAAGGAGGCGAATATGCGCGCGGACAAGGTCCTGGAAGAAGTTCAGGATTTGCAAAAGAAACTCGCCCAGGTCGAGAACGACCTCGTCACCAACAAACAGTCCCTGGAACGTGCCAACAAAGACCTGGAGGAACGCGAAAAGTCATTGACCAATGTAAGTTTTCATTTATACCAATTCCAAGCCCTCTTTCATGAAGATATAAATCCGCGTTGAGAGTCGTCTAAAAAGAAAGGAACGAAATGTGGAAATCTGAGTAGCCTATTAATAACTTGTGATGTGACACGCGGAGTGACCTAGAAATACCGATGAAGATTTTTGTGTTTGGGTTGTATTTATTGGAGGTATCAAAATTTCAAAATGTTTCAAGATTTAAGATGCCACGCAATGTGATTGATGAACCATCGGATATAGTCCATTGCGGAAATAGGCAAACATTACATATTTTAGA
This sequence comes from Trichopria nigra, assembly GCA_030522945.1. Taxonomy (NCBI): domain Eukaryota; kingdom Metazoa; phylum Arthropoda; class Insecta; order Hymenoptera; family Diapriidae; genus Trichopria; species Trichopria nigra. Next base: position 6,944 of record JAPYZR010004169.1, on the reverse strand, counting down.
CTTTTCGTATCTTTTGTATTCTTAGTCATTGAAATTTAGAAGTTTGCTAAAAATAGATGGGGGGAAACATTACGTAAAAAGTCGTCCAAAAAATGATACCTTTAAAATAATGGGGCAAACGACTTTTTTTTTTTTTTGAAGGTACTATTATTAACTTTATTATAATTTATTAATTCACGATTGATTTCTTCCATCATAGGCGGAATCCGAAGTGGCTGCCCTCAACAGAAAGGTCCAGTTGATAGAAGAAGACTTGGAACGCTCCGAAGAACGTCTGAACACCGCAAGTGCCAAACTTACCGAAGCTTCCCAAGCTGCGGACGAATCTAGCCGGTGAGATATAGTTTTTTTTTTTAACATTTATCAATCAAATTTTATCATGAAGCAAATTTAAATGATCTCACAACAATACTGATAGTTTTTCAACCATCAAATCCAAAGTAATAAATAAATAAAGAATTGTAAGAAGTTGATTATTACTACTAGAACGGCATTTGTGAATTTCGCGTCAACATTGAATTAAGTTCAATCCTTGTAGTATTACTCGTTTTGTGGAGTTTTTTCGTTACCTCACATTTGGAATACGTCCAAACTTCTGATGTAAAGAAGCGATGCTTAAATTCTTCACTGACGTTTTCCCGTTTCACGAGGGCTCTTCAGGAATTCAAATCAAACGTATATTGTTTATGTAATGTTTGGTGATTAAAAAATTTGATTTTTGGAGAATGATTGGCAATTTCAGTTAAACAATTTTTCATTACTCAGATAATTAATTTTTGATAGATATGTCGAATAATTTACGGCATCATTATTGTGGTGCAGTTATTCCAATGCAATATATAACTCAAATTTTGTCTTCCATTGCAGAATGTGCAAAGTCTTGGAGAACCGCTCCCAGCAAGATGAGGAAAGGATGGACCAGCTCACAAATCAACTGAAAGAGGCTCGTCTGCTCGCTGAAGATGCTGACGGAAAATCAGACGAAGTTTCCCGAAAACTGGCATTCGTTGAAGACGAACTTGAAGTAGCGGAAGATCGCGTCAAGTCCGGTGAAGCGTAAGTTGCAAATTAATCGATTCAGTTTCTCGATTATAACGATAAAAGGTAGATTATTTGTAATTGACCTTTCTTTTTTGTTTCTAGTAAAATCATGGAATTAGAAGAAGAACTCAAAGTTGTCGGAAACAGTCTGAAATCTCTGGAAGTCTCCGAAGAGAAGGTAGGTCGAAGTTATTTCTACATCTGTCGATTAGACATTGGTGTAGCCAATTATAAACAGTCTAATTGTTTCGATGTTAAAAAACAAAACATTGTTTGATTGCAGGCCAATCAAAGAGTTGAAGAATTCAAACGGCAGTTGAAGACGTTGACGGTCAAACTTAAGGAGGCCGAAGCTCGTGCCGAATTCGCCGAGAAGACCGTCAAGAAACTCCAGAAGGAAGTCGACAGGCTCGAAGGTTCTTATATTTTCATTATTTTCCTAAATACCTTTGTGTCGTTATTGCGCTGTTTTTATTACGTTATAAGTTGTTCTCTGTACTGTCCGTCTTTGTGTCGTAAGCAGTGGCCTCTTCACAATCTTTTCAATTTCGCAAGCTGTACAGGAAATATGGAATTGATATTTGGTCATCTTCATTCACTTGTTGTTTTGCCTTTTTTGGCGAAACTTTGAATGTAAAGTTTGTGGAGAGACCACACGTCCTTGTCAACTATTTACGTTCAATCGATGTGTCGCAATACACGATTAGGCACCAGGATACGTGTAGGGATGGTCATGCCAGGTTAGCGCAATAAGTCGATTCTAAATTCGCGATTAGAAATTGGCGCTTGCTGGGAATTGGTTTCGTCTGACGGAAGTTTCGAAAAATTTGTTTTTGCAGACGAATTGTTCCACCAAAAGGAGAAGCACAAAGCAATTTGCGACGACTTGGATTCGACATTCGCTGAGCTTACTGGCTATTAGCATACGTTATATGTGTAATCACGTCGTCTACTTTCCCTACACTCCGCCTTTATTTTACCAACATTCTTTCTCGCCTTGACGCGATATCTCTTGAATTGAAATCTTGAAAATTATTTATGAACTATCGGATTGATAAAATACATAATAGGTTTTATTAGACAGATGGACTTTGAATAAAATGTTAAGATGACATAATATTGTGGCGATTTCCTGGTGTTATGATTCAAAGAGCAATCGCCAATGCGAAGAATCAAAAATCATCAAACGAATAGCCCATTAATACAAAAACACATCACTAGAAATCATATAGAGCTTCCTCCGCTAACTATTACGAGCATACTTACAATTGTAATATTGATGAAATACTAACTTCGGGACGAGATAACTTGCCATTATTAGCATACGGCGACCCAATCGTCGCATACCAGGTATTTCGGTCCATCTGCAGTTTCCCCTTTGATAATCGCATGCTATGCTCCATATACTTCCACGTAGTGGTAGAGCTTAAAAACTTGGACGCGCGATAGATGCGATAAAATGATGATGAAATAAGAAAGAAGTGATATCCAATCCCTTGAAGGGACCAATAGAACTGCTGAAACTGGAACAATAAAGATTTTAGTTTCAACTGAAAGTGGATCGAAATGGATTGGAAGCTTTCGACGCTTTAATCTTATTTTACATCCGGTTTGTTTGTTGTTCGCGAATCGATTGTAGAATTTCTTCCCAAACAGTCCTTATGTGATTCAATCTGGCCTTTTGCTATGATAGCCGTAGATTTAACCAGTTCGAAATATAGCATCACCCATCCCTTATGTCAATCTCCAATCAGGCTCATTCCGGAGAAAATAAAGTACGTGTAAAATAAGAGTACATTACTTGCTTCTCCCTTTCCCCAAAACGAATGTAGACGAGGTAGCGATTTGTATATGCAATTTGAATCGCTCGTGTGTACTTAGAGTTGGTCAGTCATTTGGAATAATAAGACAATGTCATTGCTACTATCAAAACGTTGATGGGACAATTTTGACAAATTCTTTTTTGTAACGTGGCATTGTGTTCCATTTTGTTTTCATACCTATATAGTTAATTAGCCATCCATTAGTATTCTAGGCTATATTAGCAGAATGTTATCAAAGTGGCAACAATAATTAAATCGTGACATTTCTTTTGCAGACGAACTGGGCATCAACAAAGACAGATACAAGTCTCTCGCCGACGAGATGGACTCGACCTTCGCCGAATTGGCGGGATACTGATTTTAATAATCGCAAACTCGTCGAGGTGGTGTCGAATGGAAGGTGGCAGCATTCGCAAAGAAAATCACGCACATGACAACTCGGAACTCGATCGCATAATCGGTATCGTAGGTGTCGTCGCACGCATATTCTCAGAAAAGTATATTTTCCAATTTTCGTGCAGTTGCTGACTAAATCATTGCGGCTATTTATATATATATAGACTACACATTTTGTTTCTTGCGACGTGGAAATTCAAAAATACTTTTTTGAGCGTAGCAACGATAATTGCCCTAAAACTTACGCGTTATGGTCAACGCCGTCACATACGTAATATATATATATACATAATTAATTACACGAACACGCGAATACATATATACTTGTATCTATATAATATACTGTAATTCGTCGCATGGATGAAATGTTATATGTACACTACGATGAGAATTTAATAAATGGCTGTAAAACTGTTTTCAAATTGTGGTGCAGTCTCGTATAAGACTTCGGAGCAATGAGAATCTTCTCCATGAACAAATAATAATATATATGTATGATCGAAAAATTAATGTATACAGTGATTTATTAACAATACGGTGTCTAATTTGCATGATTTTCCAAATTTACATGATGGACATTGAAATGACCTCTAAATGTCTTGATGATGACTGTAACGATCAATGTATAACATTCATAAAAGAATAATATATTAAAAGTATTCAAGGCAAATATATCTGATGGTTCTCGATCAACTCTATCGTGTGGAACTGTATATATAGTTTTTTTTTACCATCTGGTCTGTCACGTTTGTGTTATAGCAGTTTCATCTCCACTTTATATCCAGAGCCCGTTTTGACGAGAATCTAAATCCAAAATTTTCTGATGATCTACAGCAAAGTTAATTTAACCTTGGCCCCTTCTCTACATTTACAAAGGGTCTTTTTATTGATACAATAATCAATTTCAAATATATATTCAGATGAACCTGGTAAATGTTCCTCAAGGCTTCAAATTGTTTACAAAATGTCGATATGCATTCTCAGTGTGGGTATAACAATCATTCAAAATGGTGTTTCGGGAATGTGGAATTATACTTAAAAAACTTTTACTTAGCTTTTAGTTGAAAAGTTAGATGAAGGTCATATATGTATATATTCTCTATATATCTATATATAGGTGAAGGTCGGCGTAGTATAAATAAATTGTCACCGCGGAGAATCACGCGTACAGTCATCGGGTATAATCTATATATCTATAGGTCTTTGGCTGGATGCACGGATTATGCAGCATCCATAGACTAACAAAATTGAATAGAAAGGTACAGTTTTTCGACATTACTCAAATTTTCCAACCCTTCCTACTCATCCAACAGATTCGGAAACGATTGAAACAATACTATAGCAAAGAAATCACAAATCTTGCATCAAAGTTTTATATATATATATATATATATATATATATGTGTGTGTGTGTGTGTGTGTGTATACAGGGTGAGTCATTTTATAATCAACGGGTCCAAATATCTGCTAAAATACGCAAGCTAAAAAAAGAATTGTTAATATACAAAAATTGTCGAGGACAATCGGGGTCATTTATCATCTCTGAATATAATTTTGACCGGCAGGTCGATTTTCAAGGTCATTTGAAGGTCGATGCGTTATTTTTTCTTAATTTCTGATGTTTCCGTTAAAAGAAAAAAAAAATAATAATAATAAGAATGTAGTTTGAAGTTTTCACTCGTTATTGGTTTTGATATGCGTATATTGTATTGGAATTTATCGATCTTAAACGAGAGTCAGGAGTTTAAATAAATTAACAGATAATTATATTGTTAATTTTTCTTGGCGACGTTCCGATGACCATCATCATTGTCAAGCTATAAAAAAATGTTGTTATTTATAAATTCGTGACCACAAAAAAGAAGACACACAAAAACTAATACATGCGCCTTATATGCTAGATTATTAAATAAATTTAAATATATATATTTACAAAATATAATGTTATATTCAATCATTAGCAATTTGGTCTAACTAACTTAACATTTCGACTAAATTAACCCCTATAGAATATGTTTACCTATTGTATCGGTTTTTGGTCAACTCATTAAATATTAGTGACGAACAAATCTTGACGATTGTATTATGTGTATGTATATTTATATGTAAATCAAAATGCATGAAAATTAATTCTATGATAATTTCATTAAAACCTCAGTACATATTCATTGCGTGTAGAATGTGCATTAGTATTAAACACTATATATTAAATGCTAATGGAAAATAATAGAATTTACATTTATTTTTGTGATTTTATTCATTAAATGTTCATGAGAATATGTCATTGGAATTGCATAAAAAGCATCACATTCATTTCGTAACTATACATTTATCTGTTAAAATATCATGAAGATAGCATTATTTTTTCTATGCTATGAACAAAAAATGAAACGTCGTTAACATGTGAACAAAGACGCATATGAATAAATCCTGTGAAAATTTCATTAAAATTTCATTATATATATATATAATTATGTACTAAAATTAGAAAACATTTTTTATTGAGATTTCATTAAATTTGCATTGAAAGTGCATTGAAAGTGCATTAAATTAGCAGTAATTTTTTATTTTCTTCATTTATTACAATGTCATTCAAATCTCATTAATATACTTTCATAAAATAACATTCATTTTCCAATTACGTTAAAATCTCATCAAAATTTTTCCACCATGGGCAATGCTGACATGGTCATCGCGAAACGTCGCGAAGAAAAGTTGACAAAATATAATTATCTATTAGTTTATTTAAACTCCCTGCCCAGTAAACGGAAACGTATTGAAAATTAAACTAGGTGCGTCGCCCCTGCGGCCTTCGGCCGCCAACCCCACCGGGGGCTCCGCCCCCTGGACCCCTGGCGCGCTTTCAGTCGTAGCTCGTTTCGCTCGCAAGATTGACCGTGTTCGGCCCTTCAATTCACATTTACTCCATACACATCCACACACTTCCATTGATAATATATGATATATATGAAGCTGAAATGTATTAATTATTTCTATATATGCATATAGATTAATGTGCTGCTTTTTATATGTTTGTGTTATAAAATTGAAAATGAACATTTTCAAAACTTCTCCCCCTTCACCGTAGACTGGACGAAATATTGCCTTAAGATATAACGATGAATTTAACATGCCAAATAACATCCCAAAAACTTGCGAAAATGTTTTTGGATCATCCCCCCCTCCATTTTATATATCCCAAAAATATAATCAGATCTAAAATCGGCCAAAACACACATTTGAAAACAAAAATTAGGGGCCTTGCCCCGGCGGCCATTGGCCGCCAACTCCAAAAAAAAAAAAGAAAAGGGTAATTAAAAATTAAAAAAAAAATTTTTTTTTTCCCCCCCCCCCCCCCCCCCCCCCCATTTTAGTATGGATATATCCCAAAATCTAATCAGATCTAAGTTAAGTCAAAGCACACATTTGAAAAAAAAAATTATATTGATATTTTTTAGTTCGTGAGTTATCGAAGCTACAAAAAAACGATGACGAACGAACGGACGTTGTAATAATTTTTAATTTGTACTTTTTTACTTTAGATTAGGTCGGTAACTGTTCTACTTTAGAACCAGCCTTATAAAGGGGTACCTATAGTATCGAAACGGAAAAAGTAAAAATAAAAGATGATTGAAACGTTTTTTTCAAAATTTTGGATCTGCTTGATTTTTACGAAACATAGCA
>JAPYZR010004168.1:0-12777 GCA_030522945.1 Trichopria nigra | reverse complement strand
TTATTTTTGTAAATGTATAAAAATAAACCTCACTTAAAATAACTATATTATCGAAACCGTCTGCCGTAAACCGGTCAAAGTAATGAATTTTGACATTTTAAAAGTTTTCCCAATTATTAAAATCGACAATTTTAATAACAATTTTAATAACTCGCGAGTAATTGTAGCGTCGATAATTTTATGTGTAAGTTTGCATCAATTTAGCGACTCGCACGGCACGTAATATTTATCAAAATATCAGTGTATTATTACACTAATTTTTTGTAATTCCTATAAGCAGTTTGCCCCAGCGGCCGTCGGTAAATCTAATGGGAATCATTGCTCCGGGCGCATAAAAGAACAGAAAATATATAACTGTTCTTTTCCTTCTTATGACTGGAACCATAGCTTAGTCGCTGAGTACTAATACGAGGAACATGAGCTACTGCAGCTAATATCGCTATTTCACTACTGAATTCAGTAAATATTCTCGAACCTTTTTCTGTTTGTACACTTCCGTTAGGGATAAATTATTTGACAATCCGGTAAAAAGAAATACGAGATAGCACCTTGTCTGGTAAAAGTTGAGCATACACATTTAAGGGGTTATATCTGGTTGGAGGCCTAAAAAATAGGCTTTTTTCAAATTTTTGTATGAGCACGTTTTCAAATGAACATAAACAAATACTATATAGATCAACTAAGCAACTCTTCAGGTATATGAAAAAAATTGTTTATTGCTATGACTTTACAAAATGGCGGCTTTCGGTCCATAAATATAACGTGATATTTAAAAATGTAGCTCCGCTGCACACAGTAAAAGCCCCCTGAACCATCATCTGTAAGCATAAAAAAATTTTTTTTTCATAAACTAGTCAATTATATCTAGAGAAGTACACACGATTATAATTTCATAAAATTTTTTCGAAAAATGGCGAGACTTTGAAAAAAAAATCGATTTTTTTACCAAAAAATCGCTATTCAAATGTATCTAAAAAAAAAAGTTTCATCCATTGTTAAAATCGTGTGTACTTCTTTAGATAATCTGATTAAGAAGTTACAGTTAATATTTCAAGTCAATCGAATGAAAACTCTTTGAATTCTACTGCGTGCAGATTTCAAAAATGTGACTTCGAGAAAAACGCACTTAAAGTTTGAGAACACTACAACTTTTTGGAATCATGATAATAAGGTCCATAATCATTTTTTACCTTCACTCTGCTATCCCAGAAACATACAATTCCCCTTCAGAATTAGAATTTTGGTCCTCTTGTTCCTTTCTCGACGAAGTAAGGCTCCGTCTCGCCATTTTCTGGACTTCCGAAATCGAGTGTTCAGCGGCCTTGATGCGATTTGCGTCCGATTCCATATAAAGTCGAGTAAAGAACGCCAAACTGTTATGCCTAGCGCATCGTAGATTGGAAACAAGCCGGATAATCCCTCGTTGAAAGTGATGGTGTATATATCAGCCGCTATATCGAATATTTTCTTTCCACTTGACACAGATTTTGGAGCGATGGCCCATACGACTGAGTTAAAAGACTTGTTTTGATTTTGAGTTTTGAGTGTATCCGCCCAAGCAACGAGAGAGAAGATCGTCGGAGCTCAAGTCTTCGTATATGTGCTTGGTAGCTTCAAAAACATCTTTATGCATAACAGGCTTATGCTGCTAAGAGGAAAGAGTATCTAAAGCTATGCTCTTTTGCCAAGAGCACCAAGAATCGACTCCGACTGGACACTTTTCGTGCTGCGGTTGTTCGTTTGTAGATATTTTGTGATACAGGGTTGCCTATATATCATTTCTAATTTTTTCAACAGATTCAGTATTACGTCTAATAGCAAGTCCGTAAAAAATAGTAAGTTCATCAATGAGCTTACCCGTCAATTTACCTCGGCCCCCGAGACCTTTGGTATTTTTTTTTCACGTTACGAAGGCGAGTTCCTGTTCTCTTTTGAAGTATATTCTTGGCGGTCAATAAGTTATGAGCATACATATGACCGCGAGATTCAAAAAATGCCGCGTCAACGATATAATCTAAATTCGCTCTTTTAAGATCTCAAAGTTGCTCTACATAAACCGAGTTTTAGAGCATTTCTGAGTCTTTTCATGCTTGGGCGTTATTGATTATTAATCTAGGAATATTTTGACGTAATTTGAGCAAAAAAAAAAATTGAAAAAAAAATTCCAAACAGATATAAAAGGATTATCTGTTTGGATCCCCTTAATGGATTATCAATATTCCTGCTACTTTCTTCGTAAATAAGAACTATTTCAATTTTCTGCACAGATATACCCTGCATTCTGAAGGTTATCAAAATACGTGGAATAGCTTGCGAGTGTATTACTGGAAGGAAAACAGTGCAAAGAAGAGAGTAAAAATGGAATGAAGATGGCAAAATACGGGCCGAACAATTGTTGGAAATGTCAGAGATAGGAAAACGTGTAAGCGAAGTTAATAATGAGGCAGGACGCAGACAAGTATTGAAATTAGTAGTTTTGAAATATTCGGAAACAATTGGAACAAATGTGTGAAAACAATGAAGGCGTCTCTCATTATTATTATTATTATTATTATTTTTTTTTTTCAAACCGGCTTCCTTGAAATAATTTAAAATGTGACTTTTAATTATTATAACGCTATCATCACCTATCAAGAAAAATGTGTGATTAATATTTCCGGGATCAGTATTGCCTCACGAAAATTTGTATCTAAAACATTTTTTCGTACGATAGGTATTTTTTATAATATTTAAATGTCTCAATGTAAAAACCAACCCGATATATTTATCAAAAAGTCCCGGAACGGTCTAATAGCCAGGAAAGTAGGATGTGCACTGAAAAAATGGTCCGAAATAATCAATGCCAGCCATACCATCTTACTGGCCGGGTACTGTCCAACCTTAATTGCACCTCGTCTGCCTTGCCATTTCTAGCTGAGATTCACTCAACCTTGGTTTTATGGGCTGGAATGTAGACCAGCCGTGTGAACCAGCACAGATAACATTTTTTAAATAAGATGACGAAGGATCAATGACGTGCATGTCTATTCGCGAGTCGGTTCGCAGGTTGATAGTATGGGCATTTCAAAACATTTAAGACTATGAGAGCTAACAAGACTACAAACTTCCATTTGCAGATGATACCCCAATATGCTCCCGCAGAGCAAGTTGAAATACTGATCCCAACCTCTGAACTCGTCGGAAAAGAGTCATTTCCACTCAATTCAATTCTAGGGTAAAAAATATGGCGTTTGATTTGAAAATATCGACTTGATCTTCACATAACCCTTAATGTTAATATTAAGGTCAAGGTCACAACCAATGATACTATCGAATAGCTGGGACATTTCCAACAACTTTTGTCTGAACATATTTTGAGGGCGACACGTACTTTACAAATTAATATTGCAGTAGGAGATTCTTCATATAATTATAAGCAAGATAATGATTACCGAAATTTGATCAGATGAATACAGGGATGCAGTACAAATATTCGAATGGCTAAATGTTCGAACGCCTCTTTCGCTATTCGAGCATTAGGCATTCTAACCATTCTAACCACTTCGAAATATAGAACCTATTAGGGAAATAGACGTTCGAACATTTGTACTGCACCCGAATACAGTTTCATTGATTACAATATAATGTTATACGGATATATCGATTAGTAAATAGAAAATATAAATGAAGTCACATAATATAAATTACCTGATATTCCACGTCAGAAGATGCAGTTGCCGAAGGTATTAAATCAATCTGCCTACTTCGTTTGGCTTGAGGGCTAGATTCCTGTTCTGTCCGATTATGATCACATCCCTCGACTATATCTGATGCGATTAAGGTTGAGTCCAGTGTTCTCGGACGTTTGTGGCTAGTGCATGCTTGTGATGTGCTTACTGATTGTGATGAACTACTAGCTACTGTAAGTTGTTGATCCGTAACGCTGGGTTGCTGAAGTTGTTGTTCTACGCGTGGGCTAACCAACGCTACGGTCTGCTGCTGCAATCCTTGTTGTTGCTGATTAAGGATAGTCGAACTGTTATCAGAATCTTCCCTTTGAGTAGATTCGGCGGAATCATTTAACTGTGGTTGAACAACTAGTTGCCGTATATTTCCAGAACTTGGTGCTGTTGAACAACTCGTGCTGGCTGGTTGATAATCTGTATGGGAACTTGTTGGAGAACTCGTTTCCGTAGTATGGACAACTTGTTGCTGTTGTGGAGCTACAAGAACCGGCGCTGTTGTTGGTAAAACTGCTGCAGTACGAGATTGGACAACGACACTCATTGGTCTAATACTGGCCAATGGTGTTTCAGCGCGAGCCGTCATTGGTTTTATATTTGCCGTGGGTGGCTCCGTTGTAGCACTTATTCCAGTTATTCCTAATAATTGTCTCTGAAGCTGTGATACTCGTTGCAATAATGATTCTTTTTCAACTTGTAGTTCATTTCTCTCGTGCTCAACGCGAAAAATCCTTCCTTCCATTTGAGACTTCATTGCTGATAGTTTCGTATCCAGATCTGATGATTCGGACTGATGACCATTTGCATCAAACATTGCTTTTAAGTCTATCAGTTCTTTCTCACGTTTTTTTTTTATTTCTGTCAGTTGCATAATCTTCGTTCGTGCTCCCTTCAACACTTGCTTAGCTCGCTCTTCTTTCTCAATACTAGTCTTATTCATAACTTCTATATCTTTCTTGTGTTTATCAGTTTCTGTCTGCAAGACCGTAACTTGACAAATTAAATCTTCTATTTGACGAGTTAATTCAGCATTTACATTTCGCAATTCTTGACGACCTTCTTCTCGATACTGGTCAGCACGATCTTGACTTCTGTCTTCATTTATTAACGGAGTATTAGAAAGGGAACTTTCATCAAGACGAGACTTTTCCTCTTCCAAAGATTTGGCTAATTCTTCATACTGTGTTTTATATTTTTTAGCAATTTTTCTTATTTGAATTTCTTTATTTTTTATATCTGTCAATGTTACGTCTTTTTCACACATTTCTTTCCTTAGAGATGATAAATCTTTTGCCATTGAGTTCGAGTCTTCACGTGAAATGTTTAAATCTTGACTGAGCTTCTGTACTTGATCTAAGAGACGGGACACTTGTTCATCGCGGGTCTGTTCCTGACTTTGCACCTTCAATAATGATTCATCCAACCTAAGTTTTTCATTTTTAAGAGCTTCAAATTCTTCACATAGTTTTGCATGGACTTCTCTTTCCGATGTCAAAAGTTTGCTTAGATTTTCGCGTTCAGTTTGTAGTCGGCGCCAGTCTTCAGGACTAGCTTTATTTGATTTTTCTACCAAAGCGTTGGCTCGTTGACGCCATCTCGTCGCTTCTCCTTTCAAACTAATATTTTCTTGAATTAATGAATCAAATTTAGATTCCAAATCTCTAGATTTCTCTCGAAGAGGAACTACTTCATCCGTAAGTGAGGCCAATTTAATTGATAATTCGGTTATTTTACCATTTAGTGCATCTCGCTCTTCTCTAAGAATTCTGTTCGAATCAGTAATAGCATTAAGTGTTTCTACTTTTCGTAACAATTCTGCATGCTTACCAGCAGTAATTACCTTTATTTCTGATTTTTCACGTTCATTATTTAATAATGTTGTAATTTCTACTAGACGCTTTTCCAGGATATTAATTTGAGATTTTAATCTTAAATTCTCATGTCTGAGGACATCAAACTTAGCCACAGTTAAATCTTTTTCCCGTCGTAAATATTTCATAACGCATAGGAGTTGTTCCGCGGACTTTGAATCTTCTTCAGTAAAACTACGATTCATTACGTCAACTGTTAAATCAGAGCTAGGACCGTCCTGGTCACTAGAATGGGAAGGCTGACTATACATCACTGCAGTTCGATCACTAATTTCTTGTATCTGTGAGTGTAAGAGAGTATTTTGGGAATCCAAATCATCAATTCTTTTCTGTAATTCAGAAATTTCTTCAAGCAATCGTTTCTCTCGTTCCTGCCATACAGACATGGTCATATCCAAAGTTTCTTTAGCCGAGTCTCTTTCGTGGATTAAAGTATCAATTTTTTCAGATGTTAATTGAGACTCTTCTTTTAGTTTTACAAGTGTCTGAAGATCAGCAGAATGTAGAGCCATTTCTCTTGCATATTTTTCTTCCGCCACATTTGCTGCTACTGCCACTTTTTGCATTTCTTTTTGTAAAAGTTTTAATTCTTCCTTTACTTCAATTAATTCTTTAAGGTGATTTTCAGCACTCGTTAATTTATCTCGAATTTCGGAATCGATCGTTAACTGTCTGGAATCATTTTCTAGTTGGTAATTGAGAGATTTCACTTGCTCTTGTAAAGAAGAAACTTTATCGCAAGATTGTTGCAGGGAAATTTTCAATTCTTCGTTAACTTTATTGTAATGTGTTGTCACTTCACGAAGATGGGTCTCAGCACTTTCAGCAATATTGCAATATTGTGCGCTTTGCTGACGGGATAATCGTAACTGATCATTTAACGATTTCACTTCAATCTGACTATTAATAAGTCGAGCATCTAATTCCTTAATTTTTTTAGTCATATCTTCATTCCCTAAAATTGAATCGATTATAAAGTACATTGTCATTAAATATTTATTACATTTTTATAATATTAAAAAAGCTATACTAACCTGGTATATGTTTTGTGAGGCTATTAACAGTGACTTGTTCAAGTTTATCAGTAAGTTCTTGAATTTTTGTCGTACTCTGAGCAAGAGTAGTGCAGACTGAATCAAGTTCTATTCGAAGCTTTTTTGTCAAGTTAGTTTCATCAGATAGCTTTGTTTGAGCAGTTTCTAACTGATGTTCTAGATTTGTAATTAGTTCCCGAAAATGGTCCTGTTCATTCTGTAATCGTCTACGAAGAGCTGCACACTCACGAACAGCATCATCATATCTTTGTTCAACACGGAGCTGACCTTCTGCCTGAATTCGTTCTAAACTTGCCTTTATTGACTCCACATCAGCTTTCAACATAGCTTGTGTCTGCCTCTCACGATGTAAAATCTCACGTTCTTTAAGCAATCGACCTTCCGAATCTCGCAATAGTTGACTTTCTTGGCGGATATTTTCTAACTGTACTTCGGCGCGAGATAAATGAGACCGTGTAGATAAAGCCTCATCTTTCAACAACATTAAACTCTGTTCATGCTTTCCTATTTAAACAAAAAAGGGCACATATTAATGAAAAAATATTAACTGAACCCATTAGAATAATTCAACGGCAAATATTTACGTACCGATAGTCAAATTATAACTATTGCACTTTTCTTCTAAACTTTTTATTTGAGATTTATAAGAATTTTCATTTGCCTGCAATAATTGAAACCGCTCATTTACAGAATCTAATTGTGCTTTCAATCGGCAACATCGTGTAGAACTAGTAGTTGCTTCAGTCCGGAGTCTCTCAATTTCAGCAGTCATCATACTTTCATGAATAGCTTTTTCTTTTTTGTAAGATTCAAACTCGGTGGTGATATCCTTCAGACGGGTTTCAGAATGTTGTATTTTTTTTTGCCACGTATTCTTTAGCTCATTAAATTGGTCGATTTCTCGAGTTTCAACATCAGTCAATGTCACATCGGTATCTGACGAATTCTTAGTATCATCAGAAGTTCGTAAATGCTCTAAACATTGCTGATACATACTCTTATATTTATCTCGTTGCAATAATAAACCTTCCAACATTTGCGCTTGTCTATCTTGTGAAGCTTGCATCTGAGCAAGTTGCTCAATATATCTAATATACAGGGAAAAAATTATTAAATTCATTAAAAAACGTTAGTTTTAATACATTAATTTAGCAAAAGTTTATTAATTTATTTTCTTAAAATATAAATATATTAAAAAAAAATTTGCCAACAAATTTCTAAAAATTTGAAGTAGATAATAATGTTATAGGGTCATCAACTTTAATATTAATTTATAATTTTTTATAATGAAATCACTTAGCAATTATAAACAATTTGTACGGAGTTTGTGATAAAACCGTAGAACTTACACGTCAAACGTTCAGTATGCGTTTGTCGATGTTCTGGATAAATTAATGGCCATAACACTTTCGTACTTGTGATAAACGTAATAAAGTGGTTCTGGATTAGAAAGGGTTTCATTAGAGGGCAAATTACAAATTTATTGATTATTAAACTTCATGTTTCGTTGTACTGTATTTGGTCACTAAAAAAATATAGGAAAAGCCACAAGCGACACGTATTATTAGCTAATATTAATTGAAAATAAATTATTGCATACACCATATTTCGTGAATATGTTGATCAAAGTGTGAGAAAGACAGTCACTTGTATACATTGACGCACATTCGTATGTGTAAAATTGCTTCTATTCCGGAAGACGTAAGAATTGGTGCATGACATTCTGGACAGACCGTCATAAAAAGGTGACAGTTCACACTAAAGACGACAAAGAATTTTTCTCATCACTGAAGGAGGAGAAAAATTTGAGATAGGTAAAATCACTATTTAAATATACTTACAAATTACTGAGATTGCTAGCTAGATTAAGCCCCTTTTATGCACAGAAGCTGTCAATATATGCGACAGAAGTAGAGGTCAGGATAGCCACTCGATGCTGTAGTTGACTTTATATTTATTCACAACAAAAAGTGTACAAAAGTGCACAATCGAATGCGTGCGTTACCCGCATTGCGTACAGATCGGCAATGACGGTTCGATTCCGCACGAATATTTGCTCGCAAGCCCCAAGCGCAGTCGGACGGGCGAAGTTTCTGGGATGGTGGCGAGAGCGAAACTTAACTCACGAAATCGGCACGGAACCGTCGTGAGCATAACGAAAGTACACGAGAACGACCAGAGCGACGGATTACGCGTGTTTGATAACAATGGGTGACAACGACGAAAATCGTAATCACCTTCGCACACTACATAGCTAGACAGCGTCTGTATATGTGTGTGCGCATGTGTCAGTGACATTGCTTGTGTTCGATAAGCCACGTCAACACGATTTGTGTATATGTGCATACATTACATACAATGTACATGTGAAGGGGTTATGATTGAGAGAGAGAGAGAGAGAAACGACAGAATGGACGACTGGAATACCTCCAATCATAATTCATTTCCAAGTTAAAGTTACGACTGTACGAAATTCAGGACTTTGGTTCCGAAACGGAACAAAGAAACGGAGGAAAAGTCATAACTACTGTTGAAACTTAAGTAATTCACAGATACAAAAATTATAAGTTATACCATAAAAATACCTGCTGGACTGAATTTACATAAGGAAATCATATGTACCCGAAAATATATGCTGCAATGTCTCTAAAAAATCCGGCAGAACTAGAAAATGTTGTTGAAAATTTCAATGTTCTTATGCATCGTGCAATCAAAGCATCTACTCCAAAATCTGATATATATACATATGACAAAAAATAAAAGCAATACAAATATACCACAATACACAAAAAAATGTTAGCTGACAATAGAAAACTCAAGAAAATTTGGCAAGTGACAAAAACCAGTACTGATAAATCAAAGTTATTTAAGGCAATTAAGGACATCAAAACAGCACTGTCTGAACATCAGATCTTAAAATTTCGTAATTTTGTTGAATCATTAGAAGTCACCAAAGATACCGCCTATTCGTTGTAGAAGTGTAGAATAAAGATTAAAAGAAGAATGATATAATTCGGAAATACTTGGGCATCAAAACGATTGAAGAAGAAATCATAATGATTCGATCGAGATACAAAGAAAGACTCAAGTGTCACTCTAACAAATTAGATGCTGCAATACTGAGTAATCCCATAAGGTCAAGAATGAATAGATTCCGAAGTTTATTCTGATAAATAAATGTAATTTATTTATTAAAATTTTCTTAGTTAACTATATTATTGTTTCACTGTAAGAACTTAAAGTTTGCTTACACTGTGCCGAAAACTACCGACAGATGTCGATAGCCGCTACAAATTCGGATCTTCGACAGCAATGTTTATTTTCCGAATTAATATTTTCAATACAAATTCAGAAAAACATTGCTCGACGGGGATTCGAACTCGCAACTTGGGAACTTCAGTTTAAAAGACCAGCACGCTAACCACTTACGCATCGGCTCCCCCTGCGCAAACTCGAGATCAGTTGCGCGTTCACGATTTGAGACGGACGCTCTCTTTTTTCAGTAGCAGTCCCGAATTGCGGGGATTTCGATCTCAACGCGTCGGCACTGCATTTGCTTTCGTACAAGAGAAAGCATCGGGCGGGATAGTCCATCCTAGGATATGGACTATCCCGCCCATTTTTAGAAGGCCGTTTTCCCATCTACACTACTCGAAAGTACTCGAGTACGATTTCATCTCGCGGCCACACCGTTTTGTCTCGGCATGTATGTTCCCGTCAGTCGTTTACCTATGACTTCTTTCAAAAATCTGTCGAACGTCTTGTTACGAAACTCCTTTCCGTTGTCTGACTGGCGATATCGGATGCTTCTGCCCGTTTGTTTCTCTACAAAAGCCTTGTAATCCTTCAAAGCGTTCAAGACCTCGTCTTTCCCTTAGAACAATCTGATTTCGCACCACTTAGAGTAATCGTCGATAATATAGCTTGCTTTACCGTCCGATTCGATACGCATTGGCCCGAATATGTCTGAATGTATAATACTTACTACCCGTTCTCTTTCAGGTTTCGTCGGAAATGAAGCTCGCGTCATTTTTCTCCGCAAATTTCACATATAAATTTGGTTCACGGCATCCATAACTTAATGCCTCGAACATGTCCGTCGCGAACGATGTTGGTATGATCGCGAATATTTAATTGATCTATTCTTCGGTGCCACGTTTCGAGCGATTCGCTCCCTCGATTTTCGCCCATCACTGTCACGCGTCATTTTTAATAAGTAGCGCTTCTATGTATATTTTCCACAAATCATAGTTTCCTCGGGGCAATAGTTCGATTCACATGGTGTGATAGAAAGCCACCTTAATTTCGCTCGAAAACTTTCTAGAAAGAGCCAGAAACGTTTATCGGTATTTCTGTTTATTCATTAGTTTTCACACTTAATTTATACTTCATACTTCTGCGAGTTCTTGGCGCATAACGTCTTGAAATGAATTCCATGTAAGTGAGTGTGAAAGACGTCTCAGTGTTATGGTACAAAAGAAACAGATTTCTTACTTGAACAGCAGTGTATGCGCGACGCTCGATTAGGCAACGGTAGCAGATCTATACTCCGGCGATGAGAACACCATTAAAATGATTATTGCTGCCGACCTTTGCGGTGCTATCATACGCCAAGGCTAATTACCCCAGCTCCTGATCAACCAGTTGTTCAGAGCTTCATTTTTGGATGGTTGAAAGATGTCTCGTTAAATGTCTTTCGGATCATGCGTTATATTCAGAATTTCTCAACGATTATCTGAAACAGTCTCAATATGAGTCTCACGATGTATAAGCCTCAGCACCATTACATGCCACATCATGAAGTCCGAAGCTCCTCTAATGAATCTCATAACCTTTTCATGGTGAGGGGGCTTAGAAACAACCCTACTGGGAGTCGAAAGCGGCATGTAAAAAGAATGTATGCATACCCATATAAACGGGTTCTGTTGATTGTTTGGGTATCCTCAATGGGTACCGAAGACGGGTCATTCAATGAATGAGTGTATAAATGGGTCTGGAGACTCAACGCACCATCTCTGACCTTCGAGCTGGACGGAGCAATCGTTCCGAGTGGATGCATGGGACACAGGGTGCTGTAGCGCAAACTATGCCCTAGGTTTACCAGGCGACCTCCTGAATACGCATGTATTCTTCACCATGTAAGCGGACCTCTGCAGGGTGCGACGGTATAATTCCCCAACTTCTCGTGGGATCCAAAATGGATGATATTTTGGTCACCATTTGAAACACACGTTTTTCTTTACATGGAAAACAACTAAAATTTGTTGCTCTGGTGATTTTGGGGTTGCCGATTACGGATCTGTCCTCAGATTTCCAAAATGGCGAACCAAAATTTGAAAAGTTACTTGATATAAACGAAATTTGTTATTCGATTGTATTTGAGGTTGCTGATCACGAATCTGACACAGATTTTTATAATTCAAAATGGCGGATAAAGATGGCGAACCAAAATGCAAAAAAGTTCCTTGATCCATATCAAAGCTATTACTCGAAGATTTCTGGGATCGCTGATTGCGAATTTGGTAATTTTGAAAATCTGAGGCATTAATTCATTCCACGTTTAACAAAAATTTAATATTCATGAATTTTTATTTAAGAAATGATCGCAAGAAGCATTTTTGATTGTAATACGACGTAGCGTATTAGAGATGTTCCGTGGTGGAACTCTGTTCTACGACATCGATGACGGCAGGCGCTCCCATAACACCTCGAGAGGCGTGCCGCAGGGCTCGGTACTAGGACCTCTGCTCTGGAACGTTTTGTATGACGGATTGCTCAAACACACGTTTCCGGACGGGATTACGATGGTAGCTTTTGTGGACGACATCGCACTCACCGTCGTCGCAAAAACTATCGACGATGGTGGCTAGATGCTGGCTAGATGGTTGAGAAACAACGGACTGTGTTTGGCGGCTGAGAAAACGGAGGCCGTGCTCATCTCTATTAAGAACCTTGGGGTAATACTCGACGCTCGATTGTCGTTTAAAGAACATCTTCAGAACGCAGGCACTAAGGCGTTGAAAGTGGCTAGCGTGCTTGGGTACATAATGCCCAATATAGGGGGACCGAAACAACACCGTCGATCCCTCCTTGCTTCGGTGGTGAGCTCCGTAATTCTTTACGGAGCCC
>JAPYZR010004167.1:1903-15659 GCA_030522945.1 Trichopria nigra | reverse complement strand
TTATTTCTTCGAGGAAAGACAGAAAATTAATTTTTAACACTGCGGGCGCTTTTCTCGATTTCGCGCCCTGGTTGAAAATTACGGATGCGATTAATCGAGTTTCATAACTTATAATAAAATTTTAATGTCTACGATTATTGGATATTGACAATGATGCGTTAGTAAAATGCGTGTTTGAGATGAACTATTATGTAAGCGATGTCGCCTTTAACGTTCTTATTATACTACTTATCGAGTAATACAGCCTCTATTGCTAGATTTTGACAATTTTAAGATCATTTCTTACGACTATAAAATGAGAATCTGCGGCAAACACTATTCTGTGCCATAATTTAAGAACGATTTTTGTAACGACGCAAACAACGTTGTTTTTCATCGCTAGGTTCCTAAAATGAGGATAAAGTGTATTCAAGGAGGCGATCCTTGAATATGTATCATGCATCAAAACAATTAATATAAAAAATACACTCGACTTGTTTATATAATATGTGATATATATAGCAGGCTAAACGAATCGACCTACGGTTACGATGTATGTAATGCAACATACATAGGACAGACAATATGAGATAACATAAAAAACGTATATATGAACATAAACATAACTGGAAAAGAGACATTAGACACACAGCGTTGACAACACATATGCTAAATACAGGGTATACTTTTAAATTTTCAGATACAGAAATTTTAGATAATGCAAGATTGTCTTGATTCGGCCCTGCGGGCCTCAATAATTCAATTACGGCCTACGGCCGCAGCCGCTCAATCCATATTTCGTAAACTTTATAACGTTTTACTCGATTATCACCTGGTTACTTCCAGGTGATAATCGATTTCAAAGTTCAGATAGCAAGTCAATTTTCACTAATTAATTTATGGTTACTGCAAAAACATCTTCATATCTAAAAATTGATTGTGGATAGAATGCGCTTTTCATTATACAGAGAAAGTGGATGATAGTCATACTTAGACATTTTATGTTTAAAAATACGATACTTGAAATGATTTGATATTTGATATTTTTTACATTATTAATCAAATAATAATACATACATATTTTTTTTTCAAAAGTTTCAAACTACGTATAGGTAATATGTCAAAAATATTGAATTACAGTGGCAGGGATATCGTTTACAAATAAAAAAAAAAAAAAAAATTGATGGGAAATTGTAAATAAAATTTATATTGGTATTAGTAAACGAGAATTTTTTTCTTTGACTGAATCTAAATTTACGTGGAAGATAATCTATCGTTTTTAGAATATATATAAATAAAAATACAATTAAGGCAAATGGATGTTTGGATGCACGTAAAGTGGCGCCCACACTCGGAGATGCAACGAAACTTCAGCGTCGCGACGTCGCTACCCCTAGTACCGTCGGCAAAGGTAGACATTCAACGTCGTACAGACGAAAAGAGTAATAAAGACATATCTGTGGATGGTAACTCAATTTTATTGTTATATTGTAATCGATTTAATGAGATGACGCTCGACATCTATATGATGCGATATATTATGGTAATATTTAGAATTCAATTGTTTCCTCATTATAATCTGTTAGGTCTGCGTCTGGATATATCCACAGATTATTACCGGTTAATAGATCTTTAACATTTGTACAACAATTGTGTTTCAAATTAAAAATTATGTTGCACTTGAAATAGTAAAATAGTTATGAATTATTTTATGAAATTATTATAAAGTATATTTTTCTTTATCACACATATATAAATAGTTTATCTATATACTCCATGATTTTAAACGCGTTGATTAGAATGGTTAAACAATTCCGGAATGTTAACATGCTAATATAATAAAAATATATCTTTGTTAGATATTTTGCTATATATTTTTTAAATATAATTTTGCTTGATTTTCTACATTCTTTTTACTCGCGCAAACAGAACGTTCGTTAAGAATTATCCATGTATATATTTCCATGCAAGATTTAAGTTTTAAGCATCAAAGTGAAAACGCTGAAGGTGGCGGTTCATTAGCACAGACCAAAACCTCACAACTTGTATTTCCGACAACCACAAATGTAAACACAGCTGAGCATTGCACTTATGTCATAAATCTACCTTGAGCTCCTTTGTACTAAATAACTATTACAACTCTTTGAAAAATGTGTCAGTTTTAGACGTTAAATAATTGATGTCTTTATTTTTAATACAAAATAACACGTGTGTTAATAATTAATTTCTCTTTCATTCGTCGCGCTCATTTATAAATTTTAAAAGGTGTAACATCATGAAATGAAGAGTTTTTGTCCATTGTAGAAGTACATGGACCATTTTGAGTTTTCCATTCACTTTCCAAATTTAGAATAAAAAGTAAATATTATTATGAAATAGATTACTTATACATATTTCTCGTATAACCTATCTACAGAATTTACCAATCTATGATTCCGTGGTTCACGAAAAATTCAACTGCATTGTTAATATATTGAAGATCTTTTATATTTTTGTTTGGCTTCTGACTTTTTCAGTTATTTGAATGTTTGAAAAAGTGCTTTGAGTATTCTTGAATACGCGCATTTTGTTTGGTACAATTCTACGACGAATCAACGACGTTGCTTCACTTTAACATATCTGGGAATACGCATGCATTACTAATTTGCTAGCTATAAAAATTTCTGAAATACCACTCAGATATAGCCAATTACATAACTCTTGATGTATTCAAGTTGGGAGTAAACTGCTACCGTATGATCTACTTGTCATCTTATTACTTTAAGTTGAGAATCATCAGATTCTACTTTATTCTATACGTCAACAACATTAAACCATCACATTTCTCCTCTACGAACTTCGGACACTCGCGAACTCAAGTTCTTAATTTAGCGACATTATTTTACATAATCCATAAAGCTGGTGAGCCCATGAAAAACCAATTGAGCTTCCTCAAGTAAAAATGTATTATGCATTGTGAATCCGCGATGGATTCACTAACGATTGTCCGTGAAAAGAGTGTACTGTGAAACAATTCCTTAATTTTTTCTTATTTTCTTATTTAATTTATTATGAAAAAATTCAAGACAGAAAGCCATAAATAATTGGCCAAAAGTACACAATAGTACACAGAACGAACTTTTCACGGAGAAGATCACACTCGTAATCCATCGCGGATCAGAAACGTACAGTATATTTTTATTCGGGTTTTTAATTAAAAAAAAAATGCTTTCACATAATAATGGACTATCAATTTAAATATATTAAATAAAGTTGCACATTTAATGCCCAATTATAAATATCGACTTTTTATTATATAATAAATATATCACAACATAATACCCTCTAAATTTTTTTGGAGTGAAATTTCACTCAAAAAAGTGTGAAATGTTATTCTTAAAGAGTGAAATTTTTGCACACATTTACAAGAGTAGCTCAATCTTCACTCTTCAAGAATGAAATTTCACTCCATGAAATTTAGAGAGTAAATTTGTATTTTTTATTCAGTAAATTGTACTGAATGTTTCAAAAGAAATACCAGAAATAATTGCGCGTAAGTAAATTCAGATAATGTAAGCTTTGCCGATAATATCTATTTACATTTATTTGATCAGCGCACGAAATCACCATAATCCCAATATTTTCCATGCGGTGAATTCATACGGTATTCTCGATTTTGTTCGATTCAGTAGAGGTAGTATAGCTGCGATTTATTGGGGTCGTAGGTCTTTTCATGCAACAGATAACAACCCTTTCGAAAGGATATTGGCACATGCCTACCCACTTTCAATATTACGGGTGGTTTAATGAGCCAGATTTTGATGAGTGAACGTCAAATAGGTTTCCAGTGAGTATTCACCGAAATATTTCATCGGCAAAATCAAAAGAGATTATCTAGAATAGGAATATAAGGGAGGAAAGTATGGAAAGAGAATGACGCTGCAAAGGCCAAAATGAAACTAAATTTCTGACTCAAGGCAAGCAATATATGCATATTACCAACACGCAATTATCATCGATAAGTATTCTCAAAATTTTTATGAGATATGCTTTAAATGAAATTCGGTAATATACTTTATAAATCTTTAGATTTGTATAATTTATTCGAAAAATGTTTCATTACATCAACTTCAAATGAACGCAACATATACATGTATAACGAAGATTAAATTAATTAAATCTACCCTTCTTCGTATATTCCGGTAATATATATATATATATACATAATTTATCATCAATTTAATATGACTGCACAAATTGCTGCACAAATTACTGCATAAATTGTTTACTAACGAATACGATTAAATCACATAGTCAATAAGACGTTACATTTTTTACAAGTATTATAACTCTTCAATTGAAAGGAAAATTTAAAGCACGTGACCAATTAGCGGTATTTATTATTTAGCCACTTCTTTTACGAATTTCAAAACTCTGCAAAGGGGGCAAAATTTGCGAAAAGCTGCTTAAATGTCACCGTTGACGAGAGTAGAAAGTCCTTTGAAAATAGCCCGTATACAGATCATAAGCTTTTTAACCTATCATTTACTTTTGACAACGGAACATTTTGTCTATTAATTATTTTTTAATTAGATCCTTTTTTCGAACTTTCTCTGTTATGTTATAGTTTTACACTTTATGAATATTTTGTAATACGTTACAAATAACCAAGTTTTCAATTATTTGTAATAGGTTCAATTTGAACATATTTGAATTACGATTAAATGGAATCTAATATACTAATAAACTTATTCAAACATTTCTCTGACTACATGCAATTTCATTCAAAATTACAAAATGGCAATTTCATATTAAAGTTAAGTAAAATTACATTAAAACAAATTTATTACAATATTACAACATGCGCAACTACATAGTTGGGCTCACTTTTTTGCTTTTTGAAGTATATGAGTTAATCTCCTGTATCATGTTTCAACAAAACTAAAGTTGTACGAATGAAAGTAAGCATAGATATCCATCATACACGCTGTTTACATGACTTTTAAACTATCTCAAAACCCAAACCTGAATTTTACCTCCAATCCAACGAGAGAACTAATGCTCTACAATTTGTAATCAACTGGAACTGAATTCCCACCTCGGTCCATCCCACCATCAACTTATAACGAAGCAGCCCGCCACAGTTATTCGTCGGGATAGAAAACATATATATGAGAGACTCACATTAAAGCTTCTTTTGTCCGGTCGAAACGGCATTAATCACGCATGTAATTGGTGCCAGATTGCAGAACGAAATCATCGTTAAATAATATTACATACGATTACGAACAAATATATTAATTTTCTATTATTAACAATTACTGCATTAGTTTTAGTTTTGGAAGAATAATAAATTTAGTGATTTACCAAAAACATGCCTAGAAATATTAGATCTGCCTTTTTCAAAATAATGTACATATTACATTGTTGATATAGTTCGTATAATATCCTTATAATTAAATCTCGAATTTAATCACGACATTAAAAATATCTATTTATAGATGAATCGGTAGGGCGGATTTAATTTTTAAAATGATTATTTGATAACCAAATGTTACACAGTTTCTGAATGCGAAATCAAATTCTGACTACGACAGTGAACCCATCTATAAACGTATATGAGATTATAAATTAAAGTTTCATCTACGGCGAATTCGTCGTATGCATTTGCAATAATAAATCGGCTTTAAATACGTTTACGCGTGTAGGTACTTATAATGTTTTCTTTATTACGGTTCGAGATGAATTTGTAATCGTGTTCATAAAATAGTCTGATGCGAAATAGTAAAGTAAAAAAAGAGGCAACTTTGGGTCTCAATTATTTGCATAAGTATATAACTATGCCCATAAAACTGATAAACACACGTAACCGTTAACCCTGAAACATAACTTCTTGATTTTATATACTTTGTTATACATATAAATATAAGCGCAAAGTTTTCACTTATTTTAGATTTCTCGTTCAATCCTACGTATACAAATTTTGCAGAAATTATTAAGCATATCCGCTTACATATATATTTTACTTTTACATTTTTACATTAAGGATTGAAATATATTGACTTCCTAAATCTCATAAACTTTATTGTTCGGGAATATGATATCATATATAGCAGTTCGTATGTTTAAATCTGAAAGAAAATTATAAGAGTCAAAATGTATAATCTATACCTTAACTGTAAGTTTTTTCAAACCGTATATACTATACTACCATTTTATAAAGTTTATGTAATTTTAAAGAAGAATCTAGTTTTCTTTCGCTATTTTTAAGAGATGTCAAGATGAGAAAACAAAAGATTTTGTGGATATGTGCCTCAAGCCTATGAAAAAATATTCACTTTCAATACAAGATGAGTTAGGGATGAATATCTCATCACAATAAAATAAAGTTTATTGTTTATTTGAAACAAACCGAAAATTATTTTCAGAAATAATTTCTTACCTTGGTAACATATACAAATACAATAACTATATAACAGACGTGTGCATATATATGTAGTGTAACACCAATGTATCAGAGATTCACAAAATAAAGATAAAATATCGCATTTCGACAGGTAAATAAAATTAAAACAAGTCCTAAATTTCTCGATATTTAAAAAAAAAATTGTGTTACCTCGGTAGGTTATTGTTTGCTGGTGGCATTGGTGTTGGCACCCGCGGTGGTGGTACGGGAATAGCTTTTCGTCTTCCACCATTTGCCGTATTATGCATGGATGGTGTTAATCGTCCACTTGGCTGGATACGACCGGCCGTTCGTGGACGTTCAGTTCGTATGTCCATTTTGAATCTGCAATGGTTACAAAAACATCGTTATACAAAATATAAATTCTAAAAAACTCAACACACGAAATGATTAAATATATATATAGTGTGTGTGCATGCGTGTGCGTGCGTATTTTAATATTATTGATATATTTTGGACTGTTATATTCATTTTATTGTTGCATGAAGAGCACGCAGGAAACATATACAAATGATATAATTATTTTATATTTCGACAATATATATATTTATATATCTATAAAAAGGAAGTATTTACTAATCAGATGTCAAATAGTACTTAATTCTTATTATCGATCGAACGTTGAATCGATCCAAAGTAAAATATAATTTGTGAAAGGTTTATTTCATCCTATTGTAGGTCCTGACCATCCGTTAACTATTTATGGACTGTTACTATCCAAGTTTTCGCCAGAGTTTCAATTCAATACTGCACTGCGCAGTGTGCACTTTATTCATTCGTCATTTACGATGTCTATGTCTAGTCTGGAAACGTAAATAATATTAACGTCGAAATCTAAAAACTCCATGCTATTTATTGCTGTATTATTACTCATACATTTGCGACTTGAATCAAACGTCATAAAGTTAGTCTACTTTAACAAAATTATTCCAAAATTAGAATCATCTAATATCTTGAACGCTAATGTAAGTCCCGAAGAACTCGATAATAAGATTGAATTAAAGCTCAACCTTCTTACAACA
This sequence comes from Trichopria nigra, assembly GCA_030522945.1. NCBI lineage: Eukaryota > Metazoa > Arthropoda > Insecta > Hymenoptera > Diapriidae > Trichopria > Trichopria nigra. Next base: position 8,213 of record JAPYZR010004167.1, on the reverse strand, counting down.
TCTGACAAAAATCTCTAGTTTGTAATTTTAGAATAATGTCATTTGACAAATTATAACGATCACCTTACACATTTTACACTGTGATTATATAAGATCCAAGCCAAAACGATGTATACATTCAACTTTTTCCACTTATACAATAATGTGATATTCGATAACACGAATTTGATCAATTTCGTTGCAATTGCTACATACGAACTCGTAAAAACCTCATCGGGTTTACGAAAAACATAAATCGATGAAACTGAACAAAGAGACTTAAAGCCATTAAACGGGGTCTTCGGTTGTCCGAGCTCAATTTTACCGTTCCGTCCATTTCCTGCATCTAAAATCAGCTTATGGATTATGGATATTATGATACATACCATAAAATAAGTGCGTACCAAAATTTTTCCACAAAATCAACATTAGCAAGCAATTATCGCAATTTCTTTTGTAATTTTCGTATGGATTTTAACGGGGCCTAATAAATGAAAGTGAACCTGCGACAAAAGAACAGGAGTAAAATTCGCGCTTTAAACGATCAAGCGTCGAAAAGTATAGGCGACGGACTGCGAAGGCGCGCGTGCAAATCGTATAATAACGCGGCGGTATTATAAGCGTACTGGCGACTGGGACATAAAAGTACCATTTCTCTCCGGCTCAAAAGGCCGTGCCGCGTGCATCGCAGAGGATGACGACCGTAAACTATGAGGGAACCATATATGCGTACTTCGAACGAATGTCCATGTTCAGAGTTTGCAGACTGAAGGGTGAAAGCGTAATGACAAGCAGGAATAAACAAAGAAAAACAGTTTTACCGTCGAGCCCAAAAAGCGTCCCTGTCTCGTTTTCACTTATTCGGTTCAGTGCGACGTGAAATCGGAGTTTACGTCTTCATCATCGCCAAGTATTCGCAATGGAATTATTAATAATCTCATTAACATCTACAACTGGTCATTTTACACTCATAAAAATAACAGAAATATTTTTAAGATAATTTTTTATTCATAATTTATTATTACAATCATATGTGTATATGTATATGTATATATACGTGGATATTCAATGGGAGATGCTCTAAAGCAATGCGACATTACTAGACAATTTTCTGACAAGATTCTCGGAAAACCTAAAATTTAACAAGAATATAAAATTTTGATTTTCTTGATTTTATGATAAGAATTTTTTGTCACAAGTCTTTCTGGCCACATATATAGCTGCAAAACAGAACAAAGGACCAGGAACTGATTTAATAATTTTCTGCTATAAGGAAAGAAGCTGACAAATGTTTGTGTTAAATTATACAAAGCAAAATAACAACAGTAATCTAGGTTGATTGTGAATAATACAGTACCGACTAATACAAGAATGAAGATAGTAATGGTATTGAAATATAATAAACATTATGTCCACGGACATCGTTTCAAAATAAATAAACTATATATGTAGTAGTAGTGAACTGCTTTATGTAGTAGTGAAACTCTTCACACTGATATTTTCATCGATCTACTTCACGTATGTATTCTCGTTGTTTTATTTCAATTTTTCATCATTCTGGACCGACGAACATTTTGTAATAAAATTCGAAAAACACGAATATGGGCAAAATGAATGAAACTATAGTAAAGCGAAGCCATGCCATCAGAAGAGGAGGAAGGGCACGAAAAATCTACAGAAACAGATAAGTGCGAACGGAATGAAGAGTCTGAGTGAAGCAGAACGAAAAGGCAGCTCGTTAACTCCTTTAGGGTGCAAAAGGCATACTGAGCGAAACATTCTCCCGAATCCTCGGTAACGCTAAGTGAAACTGCATATTCTTTCATTCGACATGTTTCGCTATGGATTTTTTTTTTCGACGTTCTACCGGAAGAAGTGGACTCGGTAAAAAGGGTTCGTCTACGATGCGAAACTTTAGAAGGTTTTTTGCTACAATAAGATACTACGTCGACAAGTGGTTCATGTATTTATTTCGCGCGGTGGATTCGACGAATATTTAATGCACCCCTTCAAAATGTCATCCGCTTTAGTACTTGAATGCACTCCATGAAATTAAAAAAAAAATCAATTAAAACATTAAATAAATTATGTTCACAGCAATCAACGTCGATCACTAATGTGATAGAAAAATGATTTATTTTGTAAATATATTTGCATGTGATGTCACTTCTCGTACTAATACATAAAATCAATACTGCGATTGTAGATTTTAACGATTTACAAAAGAAAGACTTAAGAAGATTGTAAGGATCCCCTGCCACGAAAATCATTTGATTCCAATTGTGATATGAAATAGTCCTGATTGGTTTTAATAAGATATGAGAAATTAAAAAAATATCAGTAGAGTATTAGATATCGATCAATTTATGAACTGTTACCATCCAAGTTTTCGCCGGAAATTATTCATTATGTTTCCACTCATGAGTCAAATAGTAATATTGTCTTATTTTTTCATTTTCATTCATTTACAGTCAATTGTATATTTAACAAAAGTATGATATGAATTAAACATACATAATATGTAAGTCATTCTAAACAATGTAACGATTAAAATAAAATAGATACATGGCCTGTGCATTTTAAAATCAAGTAATTGGAGGGCTTTATCGATTGGTGATGGTGATGTTCTATAATAATTAGCGGGATCCTTTTCTGAATCAGAATGAAAATGAAATAAAAGATACCATATTTATTTTCCTCTCACGTGTAAGAACATTGCATTTGTAGTGGAATTATTGGAAAAAATTGATAAGTGTCAGCAAAATGCAAATAAACAAATATATTGTATCCTACCCTAGTAGAAATCTGTTCCCAAATATCCGGGCGCGATAAAATAGAGAATGAATTTGTCTTTTTGTTTCGATTTATAGTGTGTAATATAATACTTTCTTGCATAATTTCAACTTCTTCCTAAAAGTAATATTTATTTTGTATACAAATATAAAAAGATAATAAAAATACATTGATATGTCTTATTCTTATACGATTTACCGGATAACAGACAGCAATGAATGAACATAAATTCCAATCCAGTATTCAGTATTTTTCTATTCATGCAGCCTTCCGAATCTGCAATTCGCAAGACAGCCTACATTGTAAACGCATCAATGTATACCCATAGAGTACCTGTGCTACAAAAGTTTCACTCGAGCAACAGATGGATTAGATGGCAAGCTGCCGACTATAAGCTCCGAAGTCAGGACTTCAAATTTCGAATACCCAAGTTATCACAGTCTGTTATTCAAACAACTATTCGAAGAAATATTTCACATGAAATTTTATCGCAATCTTCACTTTATATTCACATAAAATGTAATGTTTAAAAAAGTAACAAGTATTAAATATTTATTTATTTGTTTATTTATTTATTTGCTAAATTGTAATAAACAATTCACGTAACTCCATAATGGTAAAGTCAGCAGAACTTTCTTTTTTTAATTTGAATTCAGAAAATACTGCGGCTGCTCTTTGCGTGATTCTGCAAAAAGTACAATGAAGCATGAAACACCGCAGTAAAAGGTTGCAAAATTTCAACCTGTTTTAATCTTTCTGAAGGACTCGGTAAAGCGGAAGATCCTTTTTAACGTGCCATACATTCTGACTTTTGACGAACCGCGTGAAGAAGATGCATTTAGCATTCCCATGCGCATCTATACGGGTATAGTGCGAAATGTAGGAGGAAAACGACTTACTCCACGGATAAATCCACATAGTCGATGTATGCTTGGGCGATGTTTCCATCGTTATTTTCCGGCGTAGAGCACATGCGTAATGGTTAAAAAGAGAAACACCAGGAGACAAGTTGGTTAAAATAAGCCACCCTGCGACTTGAATGTTACATCGACCAACGTCGCAGCTTCAAGTTTCACATCTTATTTTCTTGCTTTCTCATTACTCCTGTTCCTATCTTTGTCTCTATGTCAAGAAATGAATGAGAATTTTAAAAACATTTCCCTTGTGTTGCCAAATTGAAATTCACTATTTTAAAATATGTTCTGCTTTTTGCGTATCAAGCTTTCTTTATATAAATAACTCCTACTTTTCGAACCATTTCTCGACAATGGCGACGCTGACGTTGCAATTCTCCTTTTTCCTAAACTCCTTTCGACTCATGACATAGAGTACACACAGAGTAGAGAAATGAGTAGCGGGTGCAGGAACAATGGATGTAGCTGCTTAACAAATTGCAAAAAATAATCACGTTCGCCGAATCCAACACTATCCCCGACCTTGTAGGTCGTAAAAGCCTCCGTGTTTCCTAACACAATAATACCAGCTCACGAGAGTCGCTCTGAAGAGACAGCCCGTATAAATGGAAATGATAAGAGGAACGATGGGGGCAGAGATGCAAAAAGTTACAAGTGGGAGAAGGAGAGGAAGCGAGTACAAAAGTGGAAAGAAGCAACGGAGAGGTGGTAGCACAGTTGAAAAAATCACACGGTCGGCGTAGCATCGCTGAAACAATGTACCATACACATCTCAACTTTGTGTTAGCATTGCATTTGCACCAACGATCCGACGACCGGCACGAGCGTTTTACCAAGTCTTTTTTTTTCACTGACAGGATTCTTTATCACGGCGCCTATCGCGTCCGACCAGATGAATACCTCGTCATCAGCGAGACTTCTCGGTATTTTCCTTCTTTATCTGTTAGTCGCGCCACCTCTTGAATTGTATGGTCTCACCACTATATAATAACGTTTTTTTCTTTTTCCTGAACGATCGGACGTTGTTTTCATTCAACAACCCCTTTGAACTGGTGTCGGAAATTAGTTCGATTTAAGCGAGACACAAACATTCGCAATAAAATAAAAACCTAGTAACGATAACTTTGTATTGTGTAAAAGAAGGGACTCTCTGTCAAATATATATGATATCTTTTTCTAATGAAATGAAACACACATTAATATTTTTTGCAATATAGAATCGGTTGTAATTGATATCTTTTATTTTATTTTTGATCGTTTGTAGCAATTACAGAAGATACGGTATGCGTAAATATACACAATCCAATAAAAAATATGCGAATGTAGACGAGTATCCTATTGTAAATAATGTTCACTAATTGTATTCGATGATCAACACTATATTTTAATTTGAAATAATTGATAAAATCAAATTGATACACTCGTATTCAAACATAAAAGTAATAAAAAATCGAGTTACTTTATCTTAAAATACCAGATCTGGTCAATGTTTCTCGCTTTCCACTATGAGTCTGTGAACCTGTACTGTGGATGGGTTGTTTGATTGCAAATATATATTTGGCGTACTAGGATCAATCTCGAGAGCGCTGTTATGCTAGGCGAAGATTTCTAGGGTTTTACTGGCGGTTCCGACAAATGTTTTTAATTCTACGCCATCAAAGGCGGCCTCAATTATGTGTATATACAGTTACATCAAAGAAACTCCTTGAAATATGTTGAAGCATGTCTTGGGGAACAAGTGAGTCAGTGCTTTAAGATAAAAATGCTTATTTATTTTAAGCACTTAATAATCAAGCAACATTAGAGTCAGAGCTTTCTATTAATTAAATGACTATATGCGATTTCATAATATATAGAAGTCCTTATGTTGATGTTTTCGATAAGATCATGTGATTTCTTGCAATTACAGCCATTTATAGGTATTTATAAATTTGTACAAACAGAAATAGTCATTTCATTCGTTTTTATTGATAATGTCAATAGTAAAAGAAGTTCAATTAAATGAATAAAAATGAGACGCAAGTCATAGAGCTTATTGTTTAGTTTTCTCGATACCGCATTATCGACTTGAATGGAAAAACTCAACTGCACCAGATTATGAAAGGGGTCTGTATTTTTTAACCCTGCCAAGATTATTTGTTCTTATTGACAATGAACAAGATTATTGACAAAATATTTATCAATTTTAATTATTTTTCATTTTCAATAAAATTTTTATGAAAGACAAGATAAGACAAACATAGAGGGTTAGGTTCACTATAGAGTGTTTAAAGTCTAAAGATTTTCAGACAAAGATTTTCTAATAAGTCTCTTATCAGTTAATGATCACGTCATTCAAATGACCTTTCAATTATCGCAATGAGAGTATTAAATACTACTTATTCCACGATACGGGTTCAAAGCAGTGCTTACTATAAATTCAAGACAAATTGGTTTATTTCAAGAAGAGGGACTGTAGCATGTATGTACCTCGGCCCACCCAGTTACTAAAGATAGCTAAAAATATAAGCAATTCTCTTAACGACTAGCAAACCGGCTTCAGTTTCAGAATATTTATTATTTTTCAAATTTCAAGGATAAAATCTCATTTGAAATTTAGACATTCATGGTTTATGCTCTATCAC
>JAPYZR010004166.1:0-16267 GCA_030522945.1 Trichopria nigra | reverse complement strand
ATTAAACGAGAATTATCCGAAATAAATTATTTTTGTTGCTGGTAAGAGAAAATTATTTATTTCGGATATTCCTCCTTTTATTTGCAATCAATGTAACCGGTATTTTGTTGGTGATTGCATATGATGTGTAGAATCACCCTTTCAAAGCCCGAATTTTGGAAAAATTATCCATTCCTTCTTTATTTATACTTTTCCTGTTTTTAGGTTAGGTCGGGGCTCGCGAATAAGGATCTCTGAAATTTCATTTTTACTTATTACTATCAATATCATTTTTACTGATTAAACTGTCGGAGGACTTGAACTCATTGATGAATGTTATCTGTCAACTGATATCAAGTCTTGATACTAAATGCTAAATCATAATAATTATTACATGATTACTAAAATAAATGATACCGACGTATGTTGATTGATACATTAAAAATCAAGCGAGAGAGGGCGACAAGTCCTTGGCAATCTCAGACCGTGTATATGGCTATTATCACAACGTAATAAGTACATACAATTAAACATCAAGTATAGTTTTGTGAAGATGCACTGTTACTGCGCGACACATTAGCATACTAGCCGCTGTTATTAATTCCTGCAAGTATTTATTTTCTTTCTTTTTTGTCGCCACAATTCAAAAGGAGCGATCGCAACTTGTTTTCTTCGGTGGCTTATAAACAATCTAATTTGCTTGCAACTCGTTTTTAAAATTGCGCAGATTAAAAGCGGCGTTTGTGATGCTCATTATATATATATTGGGTAATTGCGAGCTTCCGCGTATCTGCTAACATATTAAATCGGGAGAATCTCGTACTTATGTCTATTCGTTCCCGCGGGCACTGGCCCATCACTTCTAGCAATAGAGAGACGTCAACTCTTGCTCATAACGTCGCGACTATGTCTGAACATCTGCATTCGCGCATGTACATTATGAATATATATATATTAAGTACCACTGGGTATGTCCAGACTCGTATACGATCAGATTTACTAGGGTAATATCGCGGTCGGTGGAATAAATATTTGAAAATATTCCTTCGTAATAAGAAAGAATAAATCTACTTCGGCATTTGAAATAGTAGCTTTATAGTAAAATGATTTACGTTTTTGCGAATACCAATATGATGAGCACGTAGATGATGTATAGTTGTGTTTATCGAAAAATTGTCATTTGGTATAATTTCATTAATTTTATTTAGTTATAAATTCGTGAATATTTTTAATTTTTATTTAGTTATTTTAACTGGAATTTATCAGATTGATATTTCATTGACTCGATCTGTATATAATATCTTTTTAAAAAAAAAGGAAAAAATTTGTATTTATATGATTTTTTTTCACTACATTGACTGCAGACATCATTATTGTTTTATGTATTACTTCGATTTATTTTTAAGGTAAAAATTTAACCATTGTTATGCTATTGAAATTTCAAAATCGACAATCCATTTCAACATTATAAAAATGACGGATATGTTCGAAGTTATTCAACTGTGTTATCAAAAGAAAAGCAAAGTAAAAAAAGAAAAGAAACGGAAAAAAACAATAGAAAAACTTTACACAAATAAACTGAATTTTAAAATTCTGATTTCGGAATCAGAATCAGCGAGCTTTTCGGTCTTTTGTTACCTTGGAGTTCAATCGTTAAAGAGAAAACTTTAATTATGGCCACTGTACTGGTCACCCCGCACTCTAAGCTTAATTGTATACTTTTTTAAGACTTCTTACCTTTTCGAAATCTCAGGTCACGAAAATGTACGTTTTAATTACGACACATGGAAATATCGAAAATTGTTTCTATTGTTTCAGTATACGGATGTTTCCTTTAATCGACCAATTCGCCGAGACCTCCCGGCCGCGGCGCTGCATATTGATTTTATCATAATTCGATTCATTTACAGTTATTACAGGCATTTTTTATTAACGAATTTAAATGCAGTGTATATATTTTTACATATAATGAGTTTATATATTGAATATTTTTAATACTTATTATATACATTAATTATAAATACTTTTATTTACTGTATGATTAATGATAAAGTAAAAAATTTGTTCTTTGTTAAAACTTTCTTTATTTACCTTTATTAATATCTTATTATTTGTTAAAATTTTCACATCATGTTTTAATTGCCTGTTATTACTCTATATGTATGTATACTAGCTAAATGAACCTTTATCATTAATCATACAGAAAATGATAAATTCATTTTATCGTATAGTATATATGATTATTAATAAGATCCTTTTTCAATTTTCTGTAACTACATTATACCCTTTCTTTCTTTGTTTCAGGTAAGTGAAATAACCAGTGGATGTCTCGATTTTACACGTGTTGCGAACCACTACCTGATATTCTTACAATTTCCAGGCAGTATGTTTTATGCAATTATCTAACATTTGATATTTCTAAAAACAATCTTTATTTTTTATCGTACTACCGACGATATTAATTGTAAAAGGAAAATTAAATGCTGCTCTGAATTTGAATAACCTATCGTCTTATAAACGACTATATCACGCATGGTGAATGAGTAAGGATTTCATTCGATATACTTGGAACACAATATGACCAAATAGGTGCGTTTCATTGCACAGACTCTTGACAATGAAAATATCCATGATAAATGTACATACATGAAGAAAAATGTTCGTGGAAAAATTCTTGGAAAGTCTGCCTTCAGATGGCATTTTGAAGACAGACTTTCATTCTGAGATAAATTGATATTTCTGTAATAAAACTAACCACATAAAAAGTAGAACTTTTTACCACACCCATAACCAAAATTTTAAAAATTGTAGTCATTTTTACCATAAATAATGGCAATTTTTCTGTCGATCAAAGTCTGCCCTCGAAATGCCTTTATACATATATACATGTAAAGTAAAAATGAAATAATCCATGACATCATCACGTGAAATTCATTTATCAATTCCCTTATCAATCTGATTTATACATTTATTCACTCACTCATCTTTTTCACCTTTTACCTTCCGCACCACCGTAAAGTACAAATAAAGCTAAGGTTGGTTTCTTGAAAAATATAAGTACGTAATCACAGGCTGCACTATGAATGAACACATCACATTTATAATATCATTGTATTTAAAAAATAACATTGTAATTAGTAAAAATAATCAGTAAATCTTTCAGATTCTTGTCGGCCTTTATCAGGACACTTTCCATGTCGATGGGTTATTCCCATGATAAATGTCTCATTTGTCAAGAAATAAGTATCAGTATAGTATATGTTTTATTTACCTATATACATTTAGCGAAAACATTGACCGCATTGGCGAAATCATCCCTTATAATATTCACACCACGAATGTTCAACATACGATTTTTTTTATCCTAATTGTATAGAGTAGTTTCATTCTTCGAACCTGGCTTTCGTAAAAGCGCACGTGAAAAGCCGACTTTTAATTCATTTTCTGCCGTGGAAAATAAATTCAATGCAGAACGGACCCGTTCAAAGCTTTTCGACCACACTCGATATATAAAAAAAAAAAAAAAAAAAAAAAAAAAAAAAAAAAAAAAAAAAAAAAAAAAAAAAAAAAAAAAAAAAAAAAAAAAAAAAAAAAAAAAAAAAAACAGCAAGCAAACATCAACAACAGCCGGATATAGGGTGTATATGGGCGCACTTAATACAAGGAGATCGCGTCTATACCGGAAAACATAGGCTGGATTTGGTGATGCGAACAATCCCCTTAGGGGCGGCTCAGGTAGGAACAATAGAATTACGGATATTTTTCAAGCAAACCACCGGAGCCGCTGCCGCAGTCGCCGCCGCTGACCTGCTATTACAGTAGATGCAATTCATTACGCGAGCCGAAGAGGAGAGAGACCGACCGAGAGTATTACTATATATACACACACACATCACGTATACACACACATCACGTATACATGTACGTATAGTGTTCGCCGTGCGCGAGTGTTATGATTGATTGCCGAGCACGATCCGCGGAACTGGCACGTCCCATCTGTCACCAATAAATATCCAATTTCACGTTAGAATGATATATAAGATATTTTAACTGGCTGTTTTTATCGCACGCCACGGAGCCATGTAATGGGATCATTTATTAAGTAAATTGCCCGTAAGAATATTCATCCTTGTCCGCATCGCATCTCCGCCGATAATGTGACGTGACTCGTCCGAGACATGCTTAGGGCTTTTTTCTTCAACCTCGAAACACCCTCCGATCCCGGTAATGAAGTGCCAGGTATGCGCGTACTCGAACGAAGGAACGTCTTTCGCGTGTGCGGCGGCGAAAGATCGAATTTATTAGCGAGAGCTGCTTGCTAGTTTTTCAGATATATATATCTGAAATTATTGGCGGCGACGAACACGGGCCCATAAGATTAATAGTCAGGTTCGCCCCGAATTGTAAATCTTCCAAATTTTCCGGTTTTTTTATCGGCGAACATCTCGTCTGAAGTTGACGTATTGCAGATTCCTGAAATTTTTTAGAGTGACACTCCCCCGAGGGGCGAACGATAATTCAGCCTGTCGAGAACGTTCGAGTGGGGCGTTTCTTTGAGAAAATTAGAGAGTAGGCACTAAATAATTGCGCAATTAGAACCTGTATAATGGATATAAACGCCACTCTGATAAACACTTCACGTTGACGATATTTCATCAAACTATTTATATAATGGTTTCGTGACTTACGTCGAGTGCTTGAAATGGCGTCTGGCAATGACAATGATGAAAGAAAACATAGATTACACAATCTATACGGTAGATGTTTATTATTTTATCGTATTTTTGAGATTTTTACTAGATTTATAATCTTGTTTGGCAAGTCCTCCGGAAGCAATTGTCTTATTTTCGATTCCAGGGCTTATCGCGGACTTATTCCGATCTCGTTTACCGAAATAGCAGAAGTACATCGAGTGGACGTCTCGACCATGTTCGTTCAATGAAACGGTCCAATGACGTAAAATCTAATGTAAGTCCAATTTTCATACATGGATGAATGAATGAAAATTAGACGAATCATCGATGTACCCTACTTATTGGATGCGCAAAAAATGAATTTACGAATTTTCAAAGACAATCTTTTAAATCTTTTAAAATACACACTGAGCCAGGCTTGCAAGATTTGGGCGATAAATCGCCCAATTTTCATTTGAAATGTACATCCCCACTTGGCCTATCTGGCAAGTCTGCACTGAGCATACACATCAAGAAAATGCATGAAATAATCTTTTTAATTTTACATAACGGGTGAAAAATTATTTCGCTATTTTTTGGACGTAACATTAACTAAAATTGTTTTTTATACTCTCAAAATTACCATCTGAGCACACCTTAAGGTAATTAGTAGAAATTTGTAGTAACATTTCTATTATGCAAGTTACATAAAAATTGATGTTCCCTACATATTTCGTATAATCCTTGATAAGAAAAGTCCACACAAAAAATTGTTGACAAACTATTAAAAAAACAATATCAAGTAATATTTTCTTATTCGTTGTCAATATTTTTTGTCGATGTTATTTATTTTTTATCGGTTTATTGTTGTTTCTTTTTTAACTTTTAGTTAAATATACAAAAATATACAAAAAATTTTCTTGTAAATTTTACCAAACCAGATGACAGTTCGAGAATAGATTTTCGTCATGAGAAAAATTTCCATTATTCGTGGTAAAAGTTACAATATTTTTTGGAATTTGTATTATGGTATATTTGTATTATGGTAAAAATAAAAATTCATATTTTTAAATGACAATAAAAAATGCTTTAAAACAAAAGTACATTTTATAAACTTTATTCTTTTAATCGTAAAATAAAATAAACGAGAAATTAAAAAAAAAAATAATATTCTTTTAAATGATAATTAAAATTATCTAAAAGCAATAAACGAAATCCATATTTCACTTTTAAATAAAATTGAAAACTCCAGCATTCAACAAATGGAAATATTTTTCACTCAGCTTTTTTACGTAACAAGTCAATTTTCGAGTTTGATAACATTTGAAAAATTTGAAATAATTACAATGCATTTACATGCGCATTGTTCGTCAGTCCCAAGGGAAATGCAGAAAGCAATATACTACAACGACGTTCCAGAGACCACCAATTAAGAGAATAAAGGAAACAACCAGGTGTTCTGCGTCCGTACTTATCGGCGACTGGCTATTCCCTATCGAAGCTTTCTTGTCGTGCTATATAGGTATTCCGTATATACCGCAGTTTCTTTCTCGGTCTCGAGCATGCCTGATTAATTTGAGATTCTCAGATGCCCTCCAACGTATGTTGTTTAGATATTTTACAAGTTACATTTTTCAACATTTTCTTTTTCTTTTTAACGATATCACTGCAGCTTACCGGCAACATTTAAATTGAACAAATTCTACATTGCCTTATTTAAATTTTCGTCTAAGTCAAAATTAAATTAAAAAAAAATCTGATATACACATATGTATAAACAGTTTTTCATTGTTTCTTGGTCTACAAGATTGAAGTAGATTCAAAATGTTCATAATAATACTACATTCAAGTTGTCAACGGAACGATCAAAACTTTACATTTAAAAAAAATTAATTTTATAGTTTCTTAGGAAAGTTTTCGATTGATTTGGATGAATTGGCTTGCAAAAAACAAAAACATCGGAATTTTAAAGTGCTTTACTTAAAATTTGAAATGCTGACATTGTTTTCTATTAATCACTTTTAAAAATGTATCAACATTTTTTTAATCTTGAAATAATATTTAGTACCTATTTATTCAGTATTTTGTCAAATTCAAAATGGACGAATTTCATTTTGAAACGTTTTAATAAAAGTAAAAAATGTTAATTTGCAGAGTTTTTATTATCATCCTTTCTATCCTTTTAATATTTTGATTACGATTTCATACATCAACAGAACAAATGAATTATTTCGTTCCGATATTTTCCTCTACATCACTTCCGATAGCAACCAGTTATCGCGATGCAAAAACTGATATGTTTCAAAGAAATGTATATTATTGTCAAGCAAATAAAAACAAACGTGCACTTGACATCACTAATAAATAAACAATGTTAAACAAACGAAATAAATGCTGGCAAAACAAATAAGCGAATAATCCTCACAAGATGTACTTGTATAGGCATTTGCAAGAAGGAGCGAAAAAGTTTATTCGCTATACTACTTTCACTTATAAAATACAATAGAAACGCCATGTGCAAATCACCGCGGGCTCATTATAATTTTCGATTTCGATTCGGGACAATGCAGACTATTAGTACGCAAATATCGGCGCAGTTAAGTCGAGTTTTATGGAATACTTATTGTTCTATTCAATGTGCATTGTCTTCGCGGATGCGTTGCACCGCTACACGGCGGCGCAGACCAGCCGAGAACGAGTCGAGTAGCCCGTACTATTAAACTCTCCACGTGCACTTACATTCTAAAAAGCTTTATGGGCCACGCGAACTGCATTCCGTAATGTCTCAAACGGGAAGCCCCTGAATTACTTCAAAGTGAAACGTTCGCATTACCCTGTCGTAAATGTGCACACTTAAATTAAGCACGTCGACGACCCCCCTATTTCCCGATTGTCAAACTTTTCATGGGTATTTATAATTAGTTGGAACTCGTAAAATCCAGGATCGTGAGAAACGTTGCGTGAGCCGCCGGTGAGATCTTCGTGAAAACGACTTAATCCAGCGAGTAAAAGGCATATACAGAAGGAAAGAAGAGAGACGGAGATGGAGATGAAGAAGAAGTGGACCGTCGAAAGAGAAAACAGAGAGAAGGAACGCGAGTTTAGTGGCAGCACACAAACACATCTATATATATATGCTCTTAACCGCAGTTACGAAAAACAATCAGGAAATAGGAGGGTGAGATCTTTGAAGGGAGAGGGGCTGCATTCCTGCGGGAAAAGGAGCAAGAAAGAAAGACAAGGTAGCGAAATGGGGAAGGAGAGTCGCGGTGAGAAAGAGAGCGGCGAACGAGGAAGAATCCCGTGCATGTGCCCGCGTAATATATATATAGTATTCCGTGCACCGACTACGGTAATCGTCGCACTCTATGGGATAACCCCTCTGGTGGCGCGTCATTGGGTTACTGTATTTTCCAGGATCGAGTGATTAATTCTTCCCCAGAGCCCGTGTAGTAGTCCTCTCCGTTCCCGTTTCCCCGGCTTGAGAGCGCGAGCGACCGGGACAGAAAACTAGTCGCGGAAAATAGTTTCGAGATAGGCTGAGATAGGCATAGACAGGCTTACTTAAGGTCTACAAAACGTGTTTTGATTAGATTAACCCGACTCTCGGTGAAATGTAGATCATGTGAACATTTCAGTTACACGTACCGACATTCACCTTGAGGTCCGGAAAACGATCTGATAATGGGCCCGTGCATCACCGCACGTTTCGTTAATGCAAAAATTATCTCGCCGCGAATTCCTACTATATCATGTATATTAATTTTCGACGGTAAATCGCTGGAAAATACTTTCGGAATGAGTCCAATGAATTCAGATTAATTCTAATTTGTTGAATTCGAGATTGATACTGCACCAAGCAAAAAAAAAAGGAATTGACGGTTGATTGCGATAGTCACAGATTGGGCTGACAATCCATTCGGTCGAACTGACGGCATGATGTGTGTGTGTGTGATTTTTCAGCTCGAGGGGATCGATGAGTTTGAGCGTTGGGTGATGATTCAATTATTTACGTCTAGCTGAAGCTAACAAATCGTGTATTTGACTTTATGTTGGTGCATTTAGCCAATTACCTTTTAGGCTCTTCTGTACGATTAAACATGATCAAATCGCGTAAAAATTGTCCACTTCAATTATCTTGAATATTGATTGCTGTTTGAATGACTGTTCGAATACCGAATCCCTTCTTCAGTTATTCTGGGGAATGATTATATATGGAGAATTTAGTACTATTGTGCATCTATTCAGATCAGTTCGGTCATATTTACTTCCAGACCGTGCTTCACGTGAATGTTTGAATACAGTGATGATTCACTCCGTGTCCAACACTGAACACTACAGACAAAGCTACATTCGATACTTGATACAACTTCCCAATTAGCAGTGCCCATACAATGGACTATTCGTCCATGGAAGAAAATTAGACATGGATGTCTAAATATTATGTAGAAATAATAAAGTCCAGAATCACAATTACATCGTAAGATCAATGTACGTCCAGTTTTTGTCCGTTAGAAAACCTCTTGATGTTTATGTCTATTATATATCCATTGTACGTCCATTATGTACGTCCATTGAAACTCCGTTATACATAATGGACGTTCGATGGATGTCCTCGACAAGTGGACAGTGGAAGTACTTCTGTTATCTAGGTTGATAATAATAATATCAACATCTACATTCGATTTGACCATAAAATATTCAGAATTGGTCTGAAATTTAAAAAGAATAAACAAGAATTCATTTTCAAAATGACGAATACTTCGATGAAAGTTTCGATGTTTAATCACATTTTCATTTTATACTGTGTCATCCGTACCATCAGACAAAAATCTGACATCTCGTCTGGAAAACATTTTCCCTGTCTTATAAAAAGAATACGCAATCTGTGTATCACATTAGTGTAAACATTTAGAAAGGGACTCTAGATAAAAGATGAAAAATCGGGGCAAGAGAAGAATTTTTCCTAACTAGCGAGGCATTCCAGGCACGCAAACCGACCAACGCGATTATTCTGGAGTGTGATATCCTCTCTCTCTCTCTCTCTCTCTTCCTCTCTTTTTCTCATTCTTTCTCTGTCTCTCTTATTCCTTCTATCTCAACCTCTTTCAGTTTCTCGGGTAATGTAAGCGTGTACCGTGTATTTCCTTACGGTTATCGGACTCAAGAAGAACTATGTCAACATTTGATTCCGCAATCCGCTTACTGCTCCTCGTAAAACTTGCGGGTATATAAGATACCCACACATACCAGCCCGACAGTGTTGTTGGAAAGAAGTGAGCACGGTTCCCCAGTTCTGTATCCCGGTCTCCTTCCAAGATGAAGATGTGTCCCGTTTATATCTCGGGATCACAGCAGCCTCGCGTGCCCTTAGCGCACTCGGCGTTTCTGGGTATATGTGTCAAAGTATACCTACGCCCACGAATTTAAATCGCGAATAGGATACGTGGAAACGTGGCACGCCTACGTTAACCGATACCCAGCAGTGCATGTAGTTATAACGGTGACCCCAGCAGCGCGTATTGTTTACTTAGGTATATCCACAAATCTGCAATTTGCAAATAGGATTGACGGTAGAGGCGTGCAATTATGCAAACGAGGAGCGATTCTGTTGAGTATGCTAAATATGTGTCATCGGAGAGGCATTTTCAGTAGCGCGTACTGGGGAAAGTGTAAAGATTTGACTTTATATTCCTTCTTAGATATTTATAGTGAATTCAAGTAATTTAAAAATTATTTCAAGAACTCGAATTTACCGTAAGGACTTTTTAAGGAATGAAAAAACAGCAGTTAATTCGTATTAATTCGTATTAATTCATACAAATTTTAAGAATATACCTTTGTTGAAAACAGTTGCCAGGAAGATTCATCCTTTAATATGCCACTTTTATTTGTCAGTGCATGCATTACCGAATAAAGGATGACGTAAAATGTTAATGGAAAAAGATGCCTTTGAAAGTGATTCATGTTAAGCGGAATAATTAGCGGGCCGAATGTTTATTCAGTGTCCAAAATTTAAGAGGATACTTTGCATTTCAAAATAACTCAGCCCACAGCCTGACGTCATTTCACACTTAGTAATATCGTAATCTTACGAAATGACAAATATTATTTCAAAATGTCAATGAACTCGAATGATTCCGTCCGTAACCGCTAAAGAATTCGGTATACCGGGCAAAGTGTCATGTTATTGCTGAACATAAACGTCACCAGCCACACCAGATTTTTCATGTCCGGTATACTATACGTATTCGTCATGTTTAATTTATCGGTATACATCTGCGAAAATTTGCGTTGGGAAAGATACTAATCAAAAATATAAAACAAAATGTTTGCCTGTCATTTCTGATAGGTTATAAACAAACATCGAATTTTTTCAACTAAAAAATTTTGGTTATCAACAATATAGCATCGAAATCGGATGAGGTGATTATTATGACATGAAGATTTTGGTGGCTTGAAGACGAAGATTTGATATCTTTTTTCGATTTTTTTCCATGTATAACGATTAAATTTGCCGCAATTCAAGACGACGGATATAATATGGCGGACCGCAATTTTCGAAATGTTTTAATTTTTATGAAACTCTGAACACATTACAGTTGTGTATAAGCATTTTGCACTTGTTGACTTCCAAGATTTACTTTCAATATAACAATGGCATTGATGCAATACTATTGCATATTGCAGTATATTGTATTCAATTATATACCATTGAATCTTTACATTTCTATAAAAATTGAAATTTCGAAAATATTCCTCGGCCATATTGGATCCACCATTTTGAATTTCGAAAATTTTTCGTCGGATTCGTGACCAGCGACACCAAAAACCGATTTTCGTAAAATTTTCGTAAACAAAAATGAAATATTTGGAAATTATCGACCTCCATATTTGATCCGCCATTTTAAATTACGTAAAATTTTACAAAAACTTTTGTGATCCGCAACCGAAAAAAGTTCAGTGCACATATTTTGTCTAAGAATTTATCGATTTCAATCGTTAACCATGGAGAACTCGAAAATTGGTATCAACTTCTCGACTTTATTAAGCATCTATATTGACATTCGCCATTTTGAAATTCAATTATTCTATTAAAAAGTTTCGAAGTTTGTAATCGTATTTTTCTATTTTTTTATTTTGCTTGTAATTTTAGACTCGGAATGGGGTAAATTTTCCTCAATTCTCACTCTTTCTACCGCGAAGTTTCAATCCAGAAAGTGAATGTGACAATTGTTACACCTTTTGAACTGAAATTTGTTCGTAGTTAAGCGAGAAATTCGTCCTTTTGAACCAGTAGCTCAATTTTCACTCTAAAAAATATAGAGACTGCGCATAAGTTTTACTAAACTTTGCACAAACTTTAAAAAAATTGATACGTGCCCAGAATCATCCTGAGTGGGCTATCTTCTGTTCTTACTGATTCTTTCATTCCCTTATCAATGTCAGATACTTTCTCTCAAACTATTCCTCATTGTTCGCTCTAAACGTAATCGTTATTAAGTGACCAATAACAGTCAGCATCAGACTAAATCGTCGGTTTTACAAGTGCCGCATCGTATATATGCTGACGCCCGTAATCGGACGTAACGTGCTTCAGCATCGGAACGAGATCGGGATGAAATTTACTCAGTCCGCGGGTCATTCGTCACCGGGGCGAGCGCGGAAAGTAAAATTGTAAACTCGCAATAAATAAAGCCGCGAGGGACCGCGCGGGTTTGAATTATTCACTCAACGACAGGCGAAGAATTCGCTCGAGAAATGGATAAAGTTCAATTATACGGATTTATGCGATCCGCGAGTATTTACCGTCGGCGCCGCCGAAAAAAAGTTTATAACAAATAGACATGTTCCGCGGTGTTGCGAGTAACGAGCCATTTTTCTCGACGTAAAATCCTTAGGTACGTACGTTGTTCGCGAAATATACGCCGAGTATACATAAAGATATATATAGTACCCGGCGACATATCGGCCCGACACGACCATATCCGTAGTGCGTATTGAATCAAAGATTCACTCTCTTTCCCTCCGTCTCTCGGTAATCTACTCTCACCCTCTCTCTCTCTCTCAGCCTCCCTCTTTCTCTACAGGGGCACAAATAAAACGTCACACGGGGATCCATCCGTTGCTACTCTGTCGCTGCTTTCGAATCTCTTCGACTCTATCACTCTCTCCTTTTCTCGCTTTCCCGCAATGTACTCGGTCTTTCTCCGTCGAGTCGGTAATGCAGCAAAGGCCGGCCTTACTGGGAGGAGTAGGTGAACGCAAGCCCGAAGACCTCTATCTTTTACTCCCGTCCGTGAGATTTATATTTATGGTTCGGTCGGGAGAGAGGATTGTAAGAAAAGCGGCCGCGAGGGAGAGGGAAGAGCGCAGGGGGATGAATACGGGATGGAAAGACAACGGAGAGAGAAAGACAAGCCGCGTCGAAGTGTGTGCATGCTCTTTCGTCCCTATCCCTCTGACGACGTCGTTCGCCGACCCCGTTTCTCAAGTCTTCTCCAGTCGAAACCCCATTGCTCTTACGGGACTGCACCGCGCCGGCGAAGATCCTCGCTGCAGCTCTGTCTGTACTATATATATACATACAGATACATATATACATATATATATATAGGTGTGCGTGTGTATGCAAGACGCAGCACCTCGAGCGACTCAGACGCGGTGGTGGCTTCGTTATTAAACGAATAATGAATAATACTGTAGAGACGCATTCGTGCCTCGTGCACCCTCTCTCTCTCTTTCTCTCCCTCGTTATCTCGCTTTTTCTCTCGGTTTTACCGACGCCGCCGTCGCCACCTCATAGAAAACTATTCTCGTTACTTTCGCTCGAAATCACGGAATGATTCACGAGAATGCATATTAAAATCAAATTTTATTCTCCTTCTTGCGAAAATTTCAAGAAAATTCATGCGGCGCGAGGCAGCCGAAAATATCCCTGCAGCTTCGCGCGCGATATTGGAGAATGAGAAGGATTTTCAGCGAATGCGCTCTTCTCCACTCGCTCCAATTCGAATGCAATTGTTGGAAGATAAATGATTTTTGAAAAATGTTTCATTCGTCATTTCGACGCACCGACCGATAGCGGTGTAAATACGGATGTTTAGAATCGACCCAAACGAAGGTTCCGATAAACGGTACGGTCTGACGAGTCCTTAAGACTACCTTATCGATGGATTTGATAGTCAAAAGTCCACATTTTGTAGAGGTTGCAGGCCATAATCGAAAAGTTGACATTTTAAACAGTGTGGTTCTTATTCAAATGTCTTTCTTATGAAATGTTGCCTCCGGCGATAAATTCAGGTAGGAACTCATGGTGACCATATATGGTGAATTCATTCATCATTTGCGACCGGTTTGTAAAATCAGCCAAACGCATAATTTAATTTGCGATCAAGAACGGTTCACTTTTGTCTACATACTTGTATATCTCTCTCTCTCTATATATATATATATATAGATATCGTGACATCATAGGCATGATTGAGAAGTCATTTACATATGTAAACATACATCAATACAATTTTGTGAACCTTTCGAAACACTATCGAAAAATAATTTACATTATTTTTTTTAACGTATCTTGGCTTTAAATGATTTTATACAATTTTATAGGATGAAACTTATCAATGCCGCCATTTTGAAGAAACCGTCGAAAAATTCATATTTTAGAGGAAAAAATCGACTTTTTCGACGGTTCGTTTTATTCAAAATGGCGGCATCTATTTGCTAGACCTCCAATTTTTATCATATTCTTATCATATTTCTATCATATTTGTTATCATATTCGTAACCAGAAGCCAAAAATAAGTTGAAAAAATTTCACGTTACTTATTTCGAGGAAGGTAAATAATTCTGAAGTTTTTTGTATTTATGTAAAGTCTTCATATTTATAAATGTCTCAAGGTATTATTTTCGGCATTGATGTAAACGAGCCGTAATAGTTTATATATATATATAATTTTTTTAGCGTTTTTCAAACTTTTTGAAAAAAAGGGGATAATCTACTGGTAAGTAAAAACGGTCGTTTTTAGCGAGACACGAATTATTGACGATTGTGCGCGTTGCAGATTTCCAATCATTATTTATATTTTATAAATGATGAGTTTCCGTTGTTTTTAAAAAACCTGATCGATTTATATTTCTACAAGAATATGAAACATGATTTTATTTAATATTCGAAGGATTAATGCAAACACTCTTCGAGATAAGTTTGCGGAAAAAACGAAAAAAAAAGTTTTTTAACCGTCACGTTTACGACACAAATTATTTTTAATATTATTCAACGCAAAATTACTTCGAAAACGTCCACGATGCGTCCAATAATGTGACTTTATTATGAAAAATACGTTACGAACGAATAGTCATGGTAATTTTATTAAATTAAACTCCGCAATGGTCATTTCTACGCTTGGCGGAAATATATGACGATTTTAACCAAATCAGATATTCAAGAGCTTCGGAATATTTTTGATAACCGTCGAAAAACGTGGTAAAATGTACGCATATATATATGACGCCTAAATAAAATCAGACGTGTATTTCACACCATTTTATTTGCAGGAGTAAATATTTGAAAGTTTTTCATCCAACAAAACACAACGATAAATTGACGTACAATTTTCGAAAGTTTCATTCAAAGGCGTTGTATTATATATATTTATGTGCATAATGGAGTAAATTAACTGTAAATTTAACTTGAGGCGGGGGACCTTTATACGACCGACAGACAAAGTTTGAACTGGTCAACTTGCGCGTAGCCGCAACTTTTTAAATACTGTTAAACCCGAAAATTGATCGGTTCTAATCAATATACAACGAAAGTTTTGCTGTGGAATATTTCGAGCGAAACTATATATGCAGAGTTAAGTTATCGCCGGAACGGTTAACGTGTACGCAGCGGCTATCTATGTATACATATATACGTGAAACGATAATTGGAAACTTCGAACAATCCCAAACAATGTCCAAATATTATTTTACAACTTGAGTATCAGTTTTATATTTCTCACTAAACGTCGAATAATGCGAGAGAATGCGGTCGTTTTCGATATTGAATTTGTCCAATGCGTACATAATCGATAACGGGCTACGAAAAATGTTTCAGTTTGTGATGTCAATACGCAGAACAAAGCACAAGTTCTAAATAAAATTAGTTTCAATATTACAATTTTCAAATTAATGTTTTTGTTTACTAAAAATCTTATATTTACAATTAATAACAATATTCATTTTTCAACTGATAATTAAAATAAATAAATAAATAAATAATAATATCAATAATAAATTAAATAATTGAATCAATTAGGTCCCAAATGTTGGCTATTTTCAATGAATTTTCATTCAGTTGATGTATTTCTAATATCTGTATAAAACAATGAAAATTCTTTCACACGATATTCAACGTAAAATGTCATGTTCGTTGCGAATTCGTCTAAAAGCAATGCTTGAAAAATTATAAAGAATTTGTTCCAAAAAATACGATTTTATCGTCTAAAGAATGTTAGATCTAAACTTTTTGGGTGTACTTCCGAAAAGGACGGTCCGGGAATCCTTAGCGGACATATGTTTTCTGACGTATTTTGATGTGCTGAATTCGAATATCATGATGAAAA
>JAPYZR010004165.1:0-12779 GCA_030522945.1 Trichopria nigra | reverse complement strand
GGTGTTCGTGCGTCCCGGTGTCACGATCTTTAATTTAGGAAGAAATTGTGGTGTGTGCGTCCCTTTGTTTTTTTTTTTTTTTTTTTTTTTTTTTTTTTTTTTTACTGTAAACACTTTTATATTGATTTTTACAAGTGTAAATCAAATATGCGATAATAATCCGGCGATCTAATCCGGGATAAGAGCAATTTTTTCAAGATCTTTTCTGGAACCGAGAACAGGCATACATGCCTGTGTGCTCTGTGATCGGTAGGATCTTTTCCTAGAGATTTTATAAGGTCTTTGAACAATTTGTGGGTTGTGGCCCCTTATCGGTTGGGACCGAACTAGATTGCCATATATCGACCGCTTCAGCTTTGATGATAGCTTTGTCACAAGCGGTTACCTCTTCTCTAGGAATGACTATGTCTCCATAGTCGATATCTTTCTTCGAGTCCCCTGTACATTTATAGTCTGTAAGCGCGCTGTGCGCGTCTGGGTGCCATGCGCTCTTATTGCGCTTTCACCCGATGTTAAAGTGCTTTATCCGTTTTCGGGTCCATTACATTCAAACACTGCCAGCTTCCCGCGCTAGAAAAATCAAGTTTGTCCGGGCTGTTGCCCATCATCAAAGTCACTCATATGTCCTGCAGCTCCACCTTCGAGAGAGAGTATTAGCCGCATTATCTTAAAGGAAGGCTTCTCATTGAATTTGCTTTTAGTGATCTTAAGAATGTGGAAGTGTTCAGTGACAATAACGGTGCGTTAAGGCTCGCAGAAAATTCGCTCTTCCTTAACAGATCAAAGCACATCGACGTACGACATCATTTCGTACATGGCGCTGACAAAGCAGACTTTGTTATAACGCAAAAAGCTACCGAGCTCAACAGTTATTTATTTACTTTTCTATATTTTGTCGCTAAAGTCGTCTCGTTATAAGTTTGCAATAATTTGGAGCACGACTCAGTCACTGATCGTTGCTGTAATTACATCATTTTAGTCAATAAAACTGTGACGCGTTAAACTTGTTCCAACAGTGTGCAACTAAAGTAATTTTATAAAATGAAATGTATATTATGCATGGTATTTAGGAATTTGTTTTAAGCCGTTCACAACATTCCTAATACTAATTTTGACCATCCATTTTCTGTTTGTTATTTTGAAGGTTATCAGTGAATTTTCGTTACCGACATCACTAACACAGAAGTTAAATTTTCTGAGTCAGCCGCAACAGCAAACACAGTTGATAAAAATAATAATCTGGTTATTGAAGAACCATTTATTAATGCAATTACATAAGTATATTCAATATATGCCTACCGCTCATGGACAAACTCATATGGTAAGTAAGGGGAAATCACAATGATGTTAAAAATATAATGAAAATATGCCAGTCTATTGCGTATGTTTTCTATTGATGGTTAATTCGTAATTCCCTACAAGCTCAGATGTCCTATGTACCATGATCTCTTTGCTAAGTTAAACTTAAAGTTACTCACTGAAGTAAACGGCCCGCGAAGAAAATTCTTTACCAATAGCGTTCACATCATACATATTGCCGTTGTGTCATAAGGTTAGGAATATTAGTACATATCGAAGAATAATTCCATACATGATTGCCGTACTACTCTAACCATAACTCCGTACACTTATTGCTACATAAAATAACGATTTAAGTATCCCCGCTATTGCTCCTTCGGTAAGAGAATCATGCATCAGTAAATTATTGTATTACTTAAAACGATTCAAAAGTAGAACAATAACGGATCTGCCCTAGAAAGGCAAAAATTGAAAATTTATAGAAAGGAGCTTCGCTTCTGTGGCCTTCCGCCGCAACCACTTCAGTTAAAACAATGTGCTGTATACATAATGAATTTAATTTTAATGCTTATATATTTTCGAAACGTCGCGCGATGCAAGACGACAAAGTATTTAAACACAAGAACTATTCTAATTATTAATATAAATCTATTTTGTTATGTTGCTCTACATACAATAATCCCGCCTGCTGTATGACCTCAGGTATTCCAAAATCACCAAATTTCGATACAAGACTACAAGTCGAAGTCAAGCGACTGGACAAATTCCCTCCCGACACCTCCACGTCAGGGATATTTCCCCATCTATGACGTTTCCCCGTCCGAGAAATCTCCGCGTCCGATACGCCCCTATGATTAGGATGCAATTTTGAAAATTCTAGAAATTTTCTAAATATTGAAACGTTCAAGAAATCGATAACAGTTAACTGTTTTTTATATTTCGCATATTTATATAAATTTTTGTTTGCGTCAGAGCTTTTGCGTCTGCGGTCCCGTTCTAGTTTTTTTTCGGTCATAATTAGGAAGTTCGAGTGAATCGTAAAGGAATTTTAAGCCCGTCATGAAATTACATGAAAAGTATATGAAATTCGCTAACCACGCGGCGTGATCTGCAATTTGTTCGAAATTACATAATTTTGGTTACCCTACGTATCAATCTCTGGTCTTTCGTGTCGGATCAATCGGGAATTTTTGTGTTGTAAAATTGTATTAATCTATTGATAGTTAATGAAAATATAATTTCTCACATTATTTATAATCGCGATATAAGATCGAGTTATAATTTGGCATTCCCGGTGGGGAATTCATCTGAATTCCTAATAAAATAAGTTACTGTTCATAAATTTGAATTTTTTGGGCTATATCTGTTCTTTTGTTTGGTACGAATTGTGCCGATTCGCGGACTACGCTCGACGGGGTCATTTACGGGGTCACGCTATTAACCCTTTTTATGTACGTCGGTAACACGTTCGATAACCTTAACCTTTTGAATCGCCCCACTAAGCAAGTGTGCACGTCTCCCAGAAATTTGAATTAGAGTATATTTAGGTAGCGAAATTTGGCGAATCTCTGCCTAGACGAGTCCTCGTTTACATCAGTCACTATAACGTTTGAGCCCTCTCAAAATATCTCCCATTCTTAGCATAACCACCCTGTCCCAGCATAAGATGTCCAAAATCACCCTTCTAACCATAAAAAGTCTCGGATGCTGTCCTCACATATGCTGAGTTAAGAAGCAGTCGATGAGATGATGATGGACGTAATCGAATATTCCGACAGTCCGTGGATAAGTAGTCCGGTAATCGTCCTGAAGTTGAATGGTAAATGTAGGTTTTGCGTTGACTTCTGAAACATAAACAAGGTTATACGGAAAGACGCGTATCCGATCTGCGTGTATTTCGGAGATTGATCCACGGGACTGGCACTCTATGCTTCGCAAAGAAAAATTCGTACTGACCACTAGACCAGCAAACCGAAGCAACAGTTAGTATCCAAAAAGAAACCGAAAATAATGTTAAATCACCACCGATCTTTGTAAGCGGCGTGGAAAACATGAAACCGCTAAAGGAACTATTAGATGAAACAGCAAAAGATGCATACACTATTAAACTCAATTTTACACCTATCAAAGGAAACAAGACTCTACCCTTGTTTATGGTAGAATTAGAATCAAACTCAAGCAATAAACAAATATTTGAAATAAAAAGTATTTGCAACATGATCGTAAGTTTTGAACCACCACGAAAAAAAGGAAATCCTACAGTGCATTAAGTGTCAGGAATACGGCAACACTAAAAATTAATGCTACAAGGCACCCGCATGTGTCAATTGCGCAGGAAATCATCTAACTATAAATTGCGCAATTAAACAAAAAATTTCAGACGTTAAGTGGGCAAATTTCGGAGGTAATCATCGAGCAGGCTACAAAGGCTGCATCGTTCGTAAGCAATTACAACAAAAGCTTTACCCGTCTCTGAGTGAAAAAAGAATTATTCAAAATAACGAACGAAATTTAAATGTCCGTAATAAAACCAACCTGGAATAAAAACGCTGGAACGCTGCTAAAAACGCTGGAATGCTGCTAAAAAGGCTGGCATAGAATAATCGCATACCACTTCGAAGTGGACCGCACGCATTGCCATATACACAACAGTGTGCGCAGATTGTGAACGGTGTCCGCGGCCACCTTTAATTTCACGGGCCCGGCGTAATCTACACCGCATTCCGCGAACGCGCGGTTAGGGCGAACAACACAAGCCGGTGGCAGGGACCCCATCTGCTGCGTGAGAGTTTTCGCGAGGTATCGAGCGCAAGTAACGCATCGAGATACCGTGGATTTTACGAGTTTACGCGCTTGTAGCACTCAAACACGATCTCTTAAAGTGCTAAACGTGAGATTAACGCCACTATGCAAGCATAAAACATGAGCGTGCCTTTCTAATAGCTGCGCTACATATCCGGAGGATAAAATTATAGGAAACCTGACGGACTAGGACTCCGCTACCAGGTACAGCCATTCGCCTACACGTAGTAGATCGTCCGCATCCAGGATTTATTCTGAACAAGTGACTAGTTTTAGGAAACTTCCGATCACAGCGCAGACATCGCGTGCCGACAGGCATGTGCCACTGCATTTTGACTTAAAAGGGTAATTTCGTGTTTGAAATCCGAAGTCTGCGTTAAGAAGAATACCCGCTTTGTGACTTGACTTAATTCGCGAGAGAAGGAGTGACTGGCATCAGCGGGGGAATTGGCCAATTGCCATGATTTTGATAGACGGAGCACGGGGAATAGGACGTGTACCAACCTGGGCCAAGTAGAAAACTGTCGAAACAGCTCGTCAACGGGTTCAGGAGTGATTGCACCGTGGTGTACCTGGACCTTCTGCTCTAGGTCTATGGTGTCGTCGATGATAGGTTCCAAGACGGGCCACTCAGATGGTAGCAGTCTGAGCCAGTATGGTCTGGCGGTATGCCACCACTTTTGTGATGCCGCTAACTCGGACGCCGACATACCTCGGGACGCTGGGTTGTCGGAAAGCTGAAGTCAGCTGGGCTATCGCAGCCCGGAACATGGCGCCACGTAACATCGGGGAGAATGGTGTGGACTTCAGCTACTCGATTTGCCACGAATGTTTTCCATTGTGATGACTGGCTGCTGACCCGCGCCAACACAATGGAAGTGTCTGTCCAGGTTCGGAGAGGACAATCCTTAAAGGCGCGATCGCTTCGGAGTTAAGCGATTAATTTAGCCAATGCTACCGCTCCGCAGAGTTCAAGTCGTGGGATGGAGACCTGTTTTTCAGTGGCGACATGATTTTTAGCCATTAAAAGTTTGACCTCAACATGCCCAGCGGGGTCAATAAACCCCTCTTAAACTGATGCCGCATACGCCTTTTATGAAGCGTCACAAAATCCGTGCAGTTCGATACCGGATGTTGGTGAAGTGCCCAACAATCATGGGACTGAAATTTCCGAGAGATGAGGAAGGAAGGAGATGAGACGCATGGCGCAAATATCCTCCTCATATTTGCGCCATGCGTCAATCAAATGCGTGAAAAGTTTAGAATCCCAATCGACATTGCATTGCCAGAGTTGTTGCAACAACATCTTCGACCTGACAACAATCACTGGAGCTAACCACTCGATAGGATCGAATAAGCGGGCGATATATGAAGACACCGCGAACTTTGTCACATCGGGTATGTTTACGGGGTTTACCGTGAATCGGTAAACATCACTGGCGGGTTGCCAAGTAATTCCGAAAATCCTGATGCTGTCATCAGGCGAATCACCTTGTCAAATGCAAGTCCTGCGTTAGCGGGTTCTATATCGTCTAAGAGTGAAGCAGAATTGCTCATCCACTTTCTCAAGGGAAATTGACCTCTTAAGAGCAACTCAGTCAGTTGATTACGAATCTCTTTCGCTTCTTCAATTGAGTCTGCCCCAAACAGAGTATCGTTCACGAAGTTCTCTATCAATGCAATTTTACCTAACGGAAATGCGTCCCCCTCGTCGTCCGCCAACTGCTCGAGTAATCGGTGCGCCAAGAATGGAGCGCTCGACATACCGTACGTGACGGTGAGCAACTGGTTCGGTACGATTTCATCGCGAGGGGATTTGCGCCTCAGGAATCGCTGTTGATCTTTTGAATCGACACGAATCTGTCGGTACATCTTTTCGATGTCCGCAGCATACACGTAGCGATGTGTGCGCCAGTTAAGATGGAGCATCGGAAGATCGGATTGCAGCTTGGGCCCGACCAATTGTCATTCGAGGTGGTGCTGGAAGCGTTGAAAACTTCGCGGAGCTTGCTTGAGGTGTTCGAGGGCTTCATCACGGGCTGATGAGGTAAATACCGGGTGTCTCAGACCACCCGTCCCACCCTTTTAAAACGTAGGGATGCACTTGTACGGAAAAATGGCTTAGACGAAATTTGCATGGTTTCGAGGGATCTATCTAGTGGTGACCTTGAATTTGACCTGAACATGACCTTGGAGGATATAAAGGTCAAATTAATTTATTTAAATGGGAACCCCTACTTTTGATATTGGATTTGAAAAGAGCGGAAAATATTACGTTCAAAACGATATTTATAGAAGCTCTGGGAGCCTTCTTGCCACAATACCAGAAGCACCATCCGTTGCGCTGAGTATAGGGGGCAATCCATCAGGATGTGGAAACCACACGAACACTCAGCGCTCTCTGTGAGTCCAAGCGACAGCAATTTTGCCTTAAAGTCGCCGTAACCCGTGAGGATCTGAGTGACGTGGTAGTCTCCCTTGATCCACCTTGCACGCATCCTGACCCCTACGTTATCGAAAAATTTGTAGGTTATTGGCCCCTTATCGGACGAGGCCCAACTGGACTGCCATAACTCGACCGCTTCAGCTTTAATGACAGCTTTGGCCAAAGCGGTTACCTCTTCAAAATCAGAAAAGGATTCTCGCACATTGCACTTCATTTTTTGAAAAAAATAAATGATAAGCCTGAATGGCAATTACCATCCACGCCACTACAATGCAGCCCGCCAAACCCCATACAGCATACGGCTTTCTGGGGACGACGAGCACCAAGAACCCGTCTTGGCAGATGTCCTTGCCGAAAGTTACAATTTCAGAAGTATAGCAGGCGAAAACGCAATTGACGGTACTGGGAGTCCTCCGTGCACCCGGAGGGTCTTTGGATCTCTCAAAGTCCTTAACGTGACTTGTCCGCCCCTCTATGGACAGGCACATTTAATATCTATATGCATCTCGATTATATATTCAAACCTTATCAAGCATTTCTTATGTTTGTATCTTCCTATCAATCATTTGCCATGCTCTCTCTTAATTTTTCTTTCATTTGGGCCTGCTCACCAACAGGTACCCCCAAATCGACGTGGTCTACCCATTGGCAGGCCACTTGTTGTTTATGCAAGATAAGATCCGAACGAACATCGAGATCACGACACATACTTTCTCAATCTTTATTCTTTAGTTCATTGAATGAATCGTCCCTATTTAGCATTGTTGATTCATCTCTGCACTTTTGTACGTTTTGTACTTATTGAAAGGTCCATTTACAATGACCCATTGCTTCCATGCCAGCGCCCTCAGTGCACTCTCGTCTGAACGCACCGTGGGTTACGTTCTAATGGTCATCATGGTGCGCTCCACTTCCTTTTATCGCCGCTCTGTCCCGCGAGCTTGCTAGTCCAGCGATGCGGTAGAACCGTTGGTCGCATTGAGCCTGCTTGCTTGCTCGTTTCTCGGGCCAATCTCTCTAGACCAGCTTGGCCTCCACGTTCATTCGCCTGGCTGCAGTCGAGTTGCCTGGTCCTGATTTCGAGCGCACTGCCTTATGTGTCTTAAGTGGGTCTTAGTGGCTTTAAAATGCTACATTTTCTTGGAGTAATTACCCCATCTAACACTGCTCCTTTACAGCGGTCTCAGCATCGTAACCGTTCCATAATGCGCGGGGAGCCCGCCACTTATGTTTCATCGCCGTCCACTCTACTATCAGTGTTCCAGGTTCCCTTGAGCAGCCTATAGGCCATCTATCTGCTATGGGCATATGACTTCCCGCTCTTTCGCGCTACCTACGTGTCACCATCTGTCCTCAGTGACCCACGTCACTATCCGTCCGCACGTGACCTACGTGTCACTACCAGCGTTATTTGGCCCTGAGGATGAAAAAACCCTCCCTCGTCCGCCGAATAGAAATTCACTATTTTGTTTACGTTTACTTTTTTACGTTATTTTATTTTTATTCAAGTTATTATTTTTATATACGGGTTATAAATGCTATCCCGTGGCGAAGCCATCGAGTTTATAAAAATAAATGAAATTAGATCTTTTGGATTTCTCGTTTTAAACCACAAAAAGTGTATTTACTGAACTACAACCCCTCCACGCTTCCTTTACCTTGGAGCTGAGTCGTATCCGGCAGGGGGAGCACGGCACGGGGAAACCGTACAGTTACACCACTGTCGTCTGCCTTTAAACATTCCTGAATCTTTCTCGGTCGTCCTCTCGGTCGTTTTGCCTCTCCCTCCGTTCCTTTTATGTCTGTCTCACTTTCCTTTTCACACTCTACAAACCAAGTATCTGGTTTTATTTCTTTACTTACACTTTCCCCATGTTTTATATCGGTTTTCTTGTATCTGTCACCAAAAACAACTTTTTCATTGAATCTGACATCTCGACTTTCGTGGAGTTTGCCTTCTTCCGGTGCGAGTAGGATATATCCTGTTTCTTTATATCCTACGAGTATTTTTCTTCTGTCTATAAGATTAAATTTCGGACCTGTCTTTCGTTGTACTGTCATATACGCCAAGCATCCGAATCTTTTCATCTGAGTAAAGTCTGTCTTATAATTTGGGTTGAACTTTTGTATCGGAATAATCATGTCGCACGTAAAGCAATGTCCCACATATCTTCGGGCAAACCAGAATCATACATCAGAGCTCTGACTTTCATCAGTATGGTTTGGTTAAATCTTTCCACAACACCATTATGTTGTGGCATATCCGGACATGCAAATTGTTGTTCTGCTCCTAGCTTAATTCCTTTCTAAGACCTTTTTCCTCCAGTCTTAGTCGAAGACCTGCCATTGGACTGAAATAGAGAAATTTCAAATGGATATTTGGGAGTTAATACCTAGGTCTCGAAAAGCGAATGACATAATAAATCAATAATCAATCAATCAATCGCTCTCTCTTTCCCATTCTCATACGTTCTATCATTACCATCAATTTATGTCCTTTTTCATCTTCATTTAGCAATCTTTACTTATCTGTAATCTACAGCATCGTCACGTATTTCGCAGTTATCAATACCGCACTTCACAAGTAATATTGACGCTGTTCTAGTCAATGTCCATAAATGAACCTCACCTGAAACAGGTGCAAAAACTTCAATATTTGAAATCTTGTTTGTCGCGCGAAGCGTTAACAAAATTTTGAGATGGCATGAAAATTTATTATGAGCGTTTTATAATTTATAATATGGACAAATATCTATAAACGAAATTGTTTTACTTGAATTGTGTAATGGAACTCAGTTTTTGACTAGAAACAATATTCATAGTAAATAATTATGTACATTATTCGCAATAATATTATTATTTACACTAAATTGGTTAATGATATATTTTATAGGTAACCAGTAATCCTTTAGAATCGAAGTTATCGAAGACAATGATCAGAAGCCAAGAACGTCATATTAATATTACATTATCACAATGCTCGTGGAAGTTAAGCAATTCCGCAAAGGCTGATAACATACACGATAACCCAAAGCAAAAAGTAGCGGGATCACATCTCAGCGACAATTACTCAATGACATCAGATGACATTATTTTAATGGAGAGACTATGTAGATTAGGATACTTTAGGGGTGGACATCATATTGAAGAAATAATGTACATTGAAAACATTCATAGATCTCGATTATTCCAAATAATAGATAAGTTTCAAGATGTGTTGATAATTTGTGAAAATGCAGATCCCGCGATGACTCATTTTTACTTACAATGTCCATATGACTAGTTGAATGCTGATTCCGCAATAACCCATTTTGTCTTAAAATCTTTTAATTATTAGTTATGTATATAATCCTTATAAACGAGATGTAATGTAATATTATATAATATTTGACATATTTTATGAAAAAATGTGGACCGACTATCACATAACATTGAAGAACACGAGCGATGCCAAGTGCAACTACGCAGTAATATAAATTTCAATTGACTTTATATTAATTTATATTATGGATGATTTGTCGATGGTTAATCCTCGCGCTGCCCCACTCTATTGCCCATGCTTTGAGATCTACCCCGATCACTACTGGCATTCGCGAGGTCTCAGCACCCTCAACAATGGCAGTCAGGGTTCTCAGGAACTCATAAAAAGTATCACTGGGTGAAAAGTAGCAGCTGTATAATCTTATACCGGCCACCTCAACCCACGCGAATTTGGGTGACGGGACATACATCCTATTGGATATATGAAAATTTCCACACACCCAGATGGCCGCTTTGTCGGTAGCATCGATCACCCATTTTGGATCTCCAATATCCCGGTACTGCTTACTGATGATGGCCATATCGGCCTTTTACTCTCAGGCCAGCTGGAACACCACGCCACAGTGGTTTACCTTTAGCTGTAGTACTTCACTGTTGTTCGGTACTCTTGTGCAGTATGTTGTTTTGCTACTGTCGAGATATGCGACAGAAGTAGAGGTCAGGATCGGGAAGGGCGTGCGTCAATTAGTGGCCACACGGTTCACTAGCGTGTTAATATTTATTAATGAACAAAAAGTGTACAAAAATGCACTACCTAGTGCGTGCGTTAACTGTTGCGCGTACAGATCGGCGATGACTGCGATTTCGCGTGAATCCGAATTATTTGCTCGCAAGCCCCAAGCGCAGTCGGACGGGTGAAGTTTCTCGGATGGTGGCCCGTTCTTCCGGGTCAGCGTCTGGATAGTGGCTGACCCTTTTAGGAAGGACGTGGTCACGGATCGGAGATCATCGGTTGTAGGACCGGCCTTACCGAGTTCCAGGAGGAGATATCCTGCCTTGGTGCGCCGAATGCTTCTCAACGTTCCCCCATTTGTTTGAGGTCGCGTTCAGTTTTCACCTTGATCTTAATAGCATCACGTTTTTCGGGACGGCTCCTCGTTCCATGTATCCTTCATCGCTTTTTTATTTGCTAGACGTACCGCTGGCGGCTCCCTGGGAGCCTGTGGAAAATGGGTGAGGTTTGACTCACATCATCCTTGCAGGAATTCATATTGTTTGCGGGAGTCTGCCTATGTCTGTTTGGCATAGTTTTTAATCGCTCTCATTGTGACCCTTGCTATAGACTCGAGCTCTTTGTAGAGATTCTTCTTCTCCAGGATAAACTCCACAAGCCGCTCAACCTTATTTTCTAATAGTATTGTTTGTGTGTGTGTGTGCGTGTGTGTCTAAGTTGTACCCGATCTACCGCCAATACGCGTCCAGGGTGCGTAGAAGAGTGTTCTGGTATCTGATAACAACTCATCAAGATGAACATATTTCATTGTTTCATAGAAACCTGATGTATAACAAAACTTATGTAACAAATTTTCCGTGACCTGACTCGTTTAAGAGATAATTGGCTGTACCGTTTCAGATGGGACATTTCTATATTTATAATTACAATTCGCAATAAGT
This sequence comes from Trichopria nigra, assembly GCA_030522945.1. Classification (NCBI taxonomy): domain Eukaryota; kingdom Metazoa; phylum Arthropoda; class Insecta; order Hymenoptera; family Diapriidae; genus Trichopria; species Trichopria nigra. The sequence goes on along the minus strand of JAPYZR010004165.1, from coordinate 1,297 downwards.
CAAGAAAAATAGTTTTTTCTGTTATTAAAGAAAAACTTAATATATGGCATTTTTCAATGTCCCCCACCTGTGCTCTGATATCGCTAACACCACCTCGCTACGGCGCTGGCTGATACAACCACCCTTATTACGCGAAACGAAGGTAGGCTTGTCAATCATATGAGTTGACTAGCCTTTTGGGGAGAGAGTGATGCCGAGGCATGCGATGAGAAGGGGAACAGAGAAACTAATAGTCAAGAATTCTGATTATACTTTTATCATATATACATACATTATTATATAATATACATTCGGTCGCGGAAATTTTTGCTGTTGGTAATTTTGGAGGTGAAGTTGGCCGATTTTGGGGGCAACAGTTTGGCTTGGGAAAGGACCATCGGGAACTGACAGTGTTTACTCAATTTGATGAGAGGAAGAGGATTCACTGATTGGAAAGCGTTGGGCCTTGCATATTGGGCGACTCAAAACTTCCTTTAGACCTCTAAAACCAGGCAGGATAGTCAGAGCCTATTGCCTAGTGCCAATAACGGCGGCCCCAAAGGCTGCTGCACACGGCACGAGGATTATTTACCTGAAGTCGGCTGTAGACGAAAATGGGGGGACTGGCTTCGGATGGTTCCAAAAAGTCCAGAGTTGAAAGTAATCGCCTAGTTAAAAAAAAAAAAAAAAATTCCGTGTTTGGAACATCCAGGAGCCTACCCGCAATCAGACGGTAGGGCCATAAAAGCAGAGACAATGGAGAAATAAAATAACAACTTCGTTTTACCTTAATTTTACAATTGTCGATCTGTTTACAGTATATTTGTTATAATAGCTTTTCGCATATTGTCGCGGTATGTATCACCGCTTATATAGGACCTGTGTATCCGTGTAATTCGAAAAGAACGGCGTAAGTGTATTGGCAATTCGTTACACGGGTCGAAGTGCCTCGCAGGGACCTCGAGGCTCAGTTTACAACTAGTACTCGACCGAAGCGGGTCATTATCGTGCAAAATCACACATTGCTATTTTCTATTGTATACTACTACACGCAATAAACGTGTACAAATCGAAGACTTGTCGGCATTATTATTCCATTTCCGTTTCGTTATCCTGGAAACATATTCTACGTTTCGAGCTCGATTCGAACGCGAAACATTTGGCGATCCTGTCAGGATTAACGATTCGTGTCTGAGTGAGATTTGTGTCTGAAAAAAGGGATACTCGTGTGACTCAGCTGAGTGCACAGTGGAGTGCATAGTGGAGTGCATAAAAAAGTGCGTATTGGTTTTGCGCTTCGTGAAAACGCACACATTTT
>JAPYZR010004164.1:0-16443 GCA_030522945.1 Trichopria nigra | reverse complement strand
GGAAAACTGCAGGAAAACCTACTCCGAGATATGTATTTAATCCCGACAATGATAATTTCGCTTGACATATCTAAAATAGAAAATTAATGCGTAACAATTTATTTTATTGTCATGTAGTAATTCCCTACGTGTTTATTTTTTTTTCTTTTAATTCGTCATATTAGATACGCCACTTTGATTAATCTTAAAACATGACGTCAGATTGTGAGTCAGCAATCTCCAGAACCCTAGAGTAAAAAGTTTCGATCGATTGTAAGAATTCTTTCGCTATATTTGATCCACAATTTTCGTATCTGTAATCATATTTGTAATAAATATACAGGACGGAAAAATAATGAAGTTGAGGTCAATATATAAAAATGATTTTCTCTCTAAATAATAATCCGCTGAAATTCCGTTGAAATTTCCAGTGAAAAAATGATAGCTGATTTTACATCTAATTTCACTGATATACAATCAGTTAATATGTGGTTCACTGATGCAAATAGTGAAAGTCATTAATCACTGATTTAAGCAGCTGATGCAGAACTTTTAAATCATGTAAAAGTTTATATTGTTTAAAAATAAAGTGACGATGAAACTATTATGTATGCTGAGGTATAGATAGATGGAGAGTGAAAGAGGACGAAATGTGTATTTTACTGATTAATTTAGTGGACTGTGTTTCACTGATTATTTCAGTGAAATTTAAATTTAACTTATGAATCAGTAACAGGAGTAGTTTACTGATTCAATCAGCGACTATTCGCTGATTCTCAGCGGTTTTTCAGTGATTCATATTTAGATAGTTCATATATAAGTATATATCATTCCGGACCCTATAAAGTAAGTGTATATTACCATCGATGATAATTGACAAAAATATTAATAAATTCTATAAAGCCAATTCTGAAATAACATGAAATTGGACGTCGGATATCAGTTGTCGGGAATTTTTTTTATATAAAAAAAAGTGGATGAAAATTTATTGAGACCTGTCAACTGGGACTGAATAGGTTAAATTATAAATGATTATTTTTAGAATATATTTCAATTTATAGAATCTAATCTTCATCGAGGTTGCAAAGGCAGATATTACGACTTGGGCAAAATCTATGAAATTCTTCAGCTCGAGGACATTATATACTTTTAATTTCTTTCTATTTTTTTTTGTTCGTTGCTTTTCCCATTGACATCCTTTACTGTCTCTTTGATCATATTCGAACGTGACAATATTATTTTTGTCAAAGCTTTGCACAAACAGTCGAGTTTAGGAATTCAGCGGGACATCAGTTGAATTCCGCTATATCAGTATTCGATAACTTCCGCGTTGCGAGACAATTTGTAATCGATAATTCAACATGGTGAGTGGACTACAATAGCGGAATAGGGATGAAAAGAATAGTTAGATAACTCGGAGAAATTGGAAAAGAGATTGATAAAGACGTTGATTGATTGAGTGTTTGATGAAATTCATTAATCGAGAAAGTACCAGCATCTACTGATTATCCTCGGGCTAATGATACGTGGCAGTTGAGTTTTTTTTTTCAAAAAGTAAAAGTTAAGTAAATCAAAACTTCCTTCTTTTCTTTGCAATAAATGCCACGTATTAAAAGTTACATATAGAGGGGAAAATAGTGAGTGGGGGGCAGAAAGGGAATAACCCGAGCAAATGAAATGTATATAAGCGTGGGAAGAAGAGGCAAATGAAAAACGAAAGAGTGGAGGAAACTTCCGATAATTGAGGACCTCTTTGCCATTTCGGTTGCGATAAAGTAGCAGCATTCTAATAATTGAATTTTTGTAAGATCGCTGCTTCGAATCTACCGCGATGTAAGCTCTCGAAGGTTCAATTCGACGTCGCGTCGTCTTCGATTGAGCGCTATTAAACGTCTGCTCAAGACTGCGTCGCCAGACAAGGTTGTCGGGTCTCCTCGCCTGTCTAAACCCAAGCCGTATAAAAACACTCTACTTATCTCGGCGAGAGTAATGCAATATCGCCCGCCCTAACTGTCAGATTTCTAGCACCTTGTCCTCCAATAAGCCGTCATCTCGGCTTATTCAGTTCTATTTCCGGAACCAGTCTCTCCCTCGTCGACGACGTCGGCAACGTTGTTTGTAATTGATTCTGTTGTGGTCATCCATGTCGATTATCCCATACCGATGATGAAAATATGTTATGTCATGTCAGAATCAGGCAATAGTGGGCAAAAAATTGATAATCAATCAAATACTGGCAAATAATTGTTTCAATATGTAAACAATTTAGGAAGCCCATATACTTCGGTACGTGCATTGGTTGTTAAGTGGTAGAAGACACTTTCGCTTATCTATGATTAATGAGATAATTAAATGTCAAATTGAGTCTAATTGAAATCGAAAGTATACTTCGACTTTCAACTTAAATTTTAAATTAAATTTCGACTCTATTGCATTTTAGTGTTTACGCAGAGTTGATAAACGGTTATTTCCAGTACATTTAATTATTTAGTTTTACATTCCTTCTAATTTTACCCGTATTCCTTGTATGCAGTAAAATATCATAAATTGCTCGATTTCTTCGTTTTGAATGTCACGATCGGATAAAGAAACATTTCATGTGGGCAACATCTCAACGTATTTTGAAATTGAATGTAATATTTATGATTAATATTTATAATCTAATATGCTACATTTTGCTTGTGTTCTCGAAATATGAATCACTGAAAAACCGCTGATTGTCAGCGAATAGTCGCTGATTTAACTATAGTGATAAGTGTGCCACTGAGAATCAGCGAATAGTCGCTGATTGAATCAGTAAACTACTTCTGTTACTGCTTCATGAGTTAAATTTAAATTTCACTGATATGATCAGTGAAATACAGTCCACTAAATTAATCAGTAAAATATATATTTCGTCCTCTTTCACTCTCCATCTATCTACCTCAGCATACATAACAGTTTCATCGTCACTTTCTGCATCACCTGCTTAAATCAGTGATTAATGACTTTCACTATTTGCATCAGTGAACCACATATTTAACTGATTGTATATCAGTGAAATTAGCTGTAAAGTTATAATTTTTTCACTGGAAATTTCAGCGGAATTTCCAGTGATTTTTATTTAGAGAGTATACGTAAAAATTTGTTATCAGTTCACGAAATAATATTAGAGGATATTGAATTAGGTTTTGAACGATGACAATTATCGTAAAATGAAAAGGTTTATATGTTAAAATACTTTGTATATTTCTACACGGTTAAAAATGTCATCTCATTACGATATTGTTCGTATCGATCACATATATGATCGTATTTAATTACGATTTTTGAAAATGACCCCGTCCTCAATTTTGATGCACGTATTTGTAATCGGTGCATTAAAAAGCACGTTTGTTGACATTTATTTATTTTGTAGATCATTTTCTGAAATTTTCGTAGAAAAATATTAAAAATTGAGTCATTGACAGTAAAAAGTGAAAAAGATTCTGGTAGCATATGAATATACTCATGTCACAACGTATATTCTCTTTTTTTTTGTTAATTTTGAATTGTTTTTAATGGTTTCTAGTTAAAAGGCCGATTTAGAAAATTCTGCCATTTTGTAGCTCTAAAGTGAAAAATAAATGAAATAAAAAAGATAAGACCATATAGCGACCTGATATTTATGGGGAAAAAAAGTAAACTTGGAAATGATCTTCCCTGTTTCTTAGCCAATTCTTAGACAGTTCAGATATTTACCATGTTAAAAGCATAGGAGAAATGGATAGTGAAAGAAAAAAATGGATAGATTTCTACTAGGGTTCCAGTCGGTTTTTAGTTACAATGGGCATCGACTTGAACAATGTCGTTTATTCTTTGAAACTGTTTTTTTTTTTGTCAACTTACACAGAATCGTCAATGTCCAGCTCCATAAAGAAAAGTGCTTGTTGCAAAGTACCTTTCTTTTTCTCCATGATTTAAATTGCACTTTTCCATTACGCGTCGCCTAGTTTACTAAAGTTGAAGAAGTTTAAAAAATCTATATTATTCTAAAATTGCCATCAAATGATAAAAATGATTGTCAATCAATGTTCTTGTTCGAATGAATCTCAGAAAATTCCCTATAGATGACCTTAAAATATCATGTATGCCGAAAAAATAATACTGGTGAAATAAAAATAATAAAAAAATGTCATTAAATAAATGTCAAAATCGACAGGTTTGCAAACCGAGATGCATTTCGAATGAAAAATTTCACGTCCGCTTCGTGTTACCGCTCAGATATATAGGAATGGCCGTTATACATCACACGTTCATCCGCTCGAGCGGGCGTTAGGTGTGTACGCGGCGTGAATAATGGCCGTTGTGCCTCGCAAGAGTATCGTGATATGGCAAGTATAACAGTTCGCTCCATTTGTCTCTACGGCTCTCTTCGGTTACTTCTCCTAAACGGGTGCTACTATGGCGCACCGCACCATTCGTATACCGATCCGTGGCGCAGCAGCAGATATCACCGACGTTTCTACGACTAATCTTGCGAAAGCTTCCGCGACTTTTGATACGAAAGCTCTTATTCCCCCGTCACTCTCAAAGGGTGAATTCTCGCGAAACGAATCTAAATCACGAGAAGCATTGGCTCGGCATTCCACCGGATTGAAATGTGCCACGTTTCGTTCCGAAAAGGGAAATTTAATTTCTGATTTCGTTCGAGATTCAAACATGTTGTAATTCTGTGGGGGAGAAACGCGTGATCGATCTCAGCGATGGTCATTTTTTTTTTGAAAATTGAGCATGTTTGGTGGCGTTTGAATTCCGGCGGTGCCCAAAGATGTTCGTATTTTGTATGTTATGAATTTAAAAAGCACTTAAAACTGTATATAATGTCAAAACATTGCATTTCTCAATATTTAATATTTAATGGAGAAAATTACAATAATATAATGATCAAATATTTGTACAAAAAATTGTCAAAAATTAGGCGCGTGCAATATTCTTGTTTTTAGAGTAATAAGTTTAAATTCATTGCTTTGAACATAATATATGGTTAAAGAGCATTAAATTCCCTTTAAATTGAAAAAAACATTTTTTCGATACGACAATTTTCAACGGAGATATGAGGGATTAAAGAAAATAAATAGATGGCCCCTATCTTCTATAGAGATACATGTTATCCAGGGGCCATCTTCTATAGTGATATATTTCAAGCGTTTATGTCACTTATAAAATTGCCCCTAACATGTTTATTTGTATATAGCCATTTCCTGGTTGGGTATAGGAATATTTAAAAAATTAATCGAAAAATTTTTAAGCTGTCTGGAGGGCTGCAAATGCGAATTGAAACATTTAAACCATTTTTTTGCTCTCATTTTACGAGTATTATTCAAAATGCATATTTTTTTCAGAAAGAGGAGGCAAAAATCTACAAAAAACATATACCCAAATATTTTATTACTTGTTCGTATGATCCCAAAACAATATCAAATAACTCGCAGTTTTTGAATTCATCAAATTCAAAATACGCTGTATATATTTACCAAATCAGTATTCAAATCCAGTATGTGGTCAAAAATGTTGTATTTATATGTGCCAATGATGGTAACTTGGTAAAGTTGAAATTAAAAAAAAATGTCAAAAAAGGTGGTCCGTTTGGCGTGGAACGTCCCATTTCGAATATTTTGAACAGTTGAGGGACGAGATCTCCAATTGCTGATTCGAAATGTATATTTAAAATTTAGTACATTTTATTCTTGCAGGTTATTGATTCGTATGCCTGTAATGACATATCCTTGAGCTAATCATGGCAATATCTTGTCGAGTTATTTCTTAACTATCCGATGATAAGTTTATTATTTGACGTATAGGATTTGATAGCGTCGAGAGAGATCACGAAGGGAGCACGTTCTTACCGGTTTGAATAGAGGGTTTCTATCGCGCGATTATCATCATTGTTTGTAGATCGTATGGTAGGAATATATATGTATTGTATATAAAGAGTTATCGAGTTACGAAGCAGATACCCTTTCAATCCCGCGGTCAGTTTAACATTGCGCTAATCCGGCCGGGGCAGGTAAGCCGAGCTTAAATCCGCGAGCAGCCCAGACAGGAACACGGCGAGTTTGTCTGACTCGGAAGAACCATAGGCGCCCCATGGCGATCAATACGTTACCTACGTGCCGTACACTGCTGGCGACTCGGGCTAAAAGCCCAAGCTCGCTAGAGCCTGCGGATCGGTACCATTCATAACGCGATTTCCTCGGCAGTGCCATTTCATCAAATTCAATTTGTTACTTACTCACGATTACGAGGGCACCTTGAGTGATTTCGATAAAAATCCAACAACATTTCGCGTTTAAGTCAAACCTGAGGAAGTTTACGTTGAAATAAGGGTTGAATTTGAATTTCATCAAAATAACGAAAAACCCTCTGTGTCGAAGGGAATTACATTTATGTTGGGTGAAAGTCGACAGTTTTATGTGCACACTGTTAAATACTTTTGGTAATTAAATTTACGCATTTAAATACTGGAAAATTACTTAAATAATGCAAGAATTTACGTTGTAAGTTTGTATAGGAACGTAAACGACAGAATATAGTCAAAGTAAATTGTGCCGATTTTATTTAATTGTTTATGAAAAAGTAGATGGTACAAATAACACTCAAGTAATTAGTAATTAGCATTTACAATCGTGACTGTCATTATCGCCGTAAGGCGATTTATTTATATAGTAAAAATACTCTGTTAGACTGATTTTCCAAGGAAAGAAAAAAAATATTTACATTTGTAACTCGTTGTTTTATATCCTACACGAAAATTTCTCGCTGGAAATTGCAAATCTAAAAAAATGCTTGTCGATTGATTGAAACCCGCAATATTAATGTGAATTCGAAATAAATTCCGGAGATGTTCACAAAATATTTTAAAAGGAAATTTTAAAATTTTTTAACGAGTTTCATGGTTACACATGTATGTATAAATTTGGAATTTTGTGTATAAATACTGTTTGGAAATTCGTTTGAAAATGGACGTTTGAATTCAAAGTAAGTTAGTATACATGTATGTTAATTGGTATATATACATGAATTTTTATTAGATACGTAATTACTTATTTTATAATTATATATATATATATATATATATACAGTATGTTATTTTTTCTGTCATTACATCGACTTTACGACAAAAATTGTATCTTCCAATAAACTAACAAAAAATTTAAACGACTTAAAGAAATACTGTTATCTAGAAGGAACTTTTCTTGGAACTTAGATGGGATCTAAAGTTTTTGAAACATTTTATAATAGATTCTGTCAAAATCAAAGAAAAAAAAAATTAAAAAAAATAAATAAATAACTTTTTGTAATTGTGTACGTAAAGTGAAGGAGTTACGTGTAAGCTAAAATGCTACGCATGCCTCTTTCAATTCATGCATATAAATTGTTTACTTCACGCATGACACCACACCCAAAATACGTAAATGTTCAATTTAAGCACTAATGCGAGGCATCTAAAGTATACTTTAAGCATTATCTTTACTCACCCAAATACAAAGAATAGGATACCTAACTCGTGCGTAAAAGTACACTTTACACCCTTGTTAGGTAATATAAAAATTACTATTTAGACTATTTCTAGAATTGTCGTAGAATCAATTTTGTTTGGTTTAGGAGGGGTTTTGATTACTAGAGATTTCCAGGACACATTTGCCAAACAAGCCTATAATTAGTAATTAACCCGTAATAAGAGTGACATGGACGTCCTGCGTTAAAGCAGAAGTGCTGTCCATAACTCTTGACATTTAGGAGCGACTTCAAGATTTCTGTCATAGTTCCCATTATTACAGTAATTTCAAGGACAGTTTTGTCGAATATAGCCTCTCAATTGTTAATTAAGCTGTAATAATAACGGAATTACCGACATATTAAAGTAAATGGATTTAATGTTTGAAACTATAACGCCATGCTTTAATAATTATTTAGCCATCAGGTATCAAGCTTGCGAATCATGTATTGAAACATGATTTTGGTATTGAAACATTAATTAATAAAATTTATTGAACATTTTTATAAACATTTTTTTGCCAGAAATAAGAACGTTATATATAATTTTCTATCGTTTTCGAAATGTATTAGAAAAAATGTAGGGGAGTAATACAGCATTCAGCGGTATAAAAGAATACAAAAAAAAAAAGAAAAGAATAAACAAATTATTATTAAATTATTTTTTCTTCCGCTTAAAATTTATAATATAACTTTGACCAGAAAAATTAGCATCCAATTGCACGTGTAAAGTGTAATGTTTATTCAAAAAGAAAAGAAAAAAATGCATTTTAAATGAATTTAAAATGAATGTACAATTTTGCGCGATCGGTTTTTCACAACGTGCCGTAGCATCGTTCAATCGAAAGTAGCTGAACGTGACGAATTGCACTATCGACTTTTTTTGCTTATGGCCCTCGAGTATAACGAGTCAACAAATAAAACTGATCTATAATTGAATCTAAAATATTCGAGTGTTTTGCAATGTAAATGCAATTATATATTGAATTAACGCGTATTCAGACCAAAGCGATTTTATGCAGTTTTAAATTGAACGAAAAACTATTTTTGATGTATCATATAATTAGTGATTATAATTTTTATATGCACGGGTCTGAAACGTACTGATGCCGTTTTGTCCATAAATTGTTTCGATTTCAAATTTTCCAACAACAAAAAGAAAAAACGGATTTTTAAGATATATAATAGAATACAGCGTTATATTTTTTGTCGCAGTACTTTAAAATGTCTTCATTAGAGAAGAATTTTCTTTGGTGCGTAAAGATTTTTTTAATTAACATTGAGAATTCTGCTATACATTATAGTGAACTTAATATCTGTTCTGTCCTTAAGTTCCATTACAGTCATTTGTTGTACATAATCGTTTGACTTTGTTCTCGATCTGTATGTCATATTACGTTTGAAATTTATTTTCAGATGTATTTTATTGAATAACGACGTAAATGAAAAACTTTCAAACTTATTGATATATCTATCATTGAATTATAAATTATACATGTCACGGTCGTTTATTGTTACATCTCTGGTTAATGCAGTATTTTTTTTTTTTTGTATATGTGACATACGCGATATGTAGCAAAATAACATATGGTTATTTTTCATGTTATTAATACTTTCATTTCATTTAAGTAACCCGACGAGAGCTTTTTGTTCACGTAAGTTTTATACGTTTAGTATTAGGTTGCATGTATATATCGTTGAAAATCCAATCTTTGATAAAAAGTAACGCCGTAAAGATTTTATTAACGAATAATTTCATAAATTTATTTTTATGTAAATGATGTCAAATTCCGTGAAACCAACATACAAACTAATATCAAACATTGCATTTCTACTTGAACAACAGCAATTTTGGAGTTGTCGTGAAAATAAATATTAATCTTTTTTATTATACCCTTGATGTTTGGACAAATGAGCGTTTCGAAATGACCGAACATGAACATTCCCGGAGCCCTATCGATTTGCTCGTAACTGTTAAATGCTGAACGAACCACTGAGCGGAGATTATCACTTAGAAAAACATTTCACCATTGAAATGCTGCATTGTAATTTTGGGATGGTTATACACTATTTAGAACGGATTATGGAATAATATAATTCGCTTTTGTCACTAAACAATATCTCGCAAAATTCATTTACAAACCTAAAAGATGCGTGTCCAGTATTCCATGCAGAATTATATAAATTTAACGTTACAAATGTTCTGAATTTTATTTCATTTCTTATATTAAGTTTTTATTAATGTTTTTACTAATATTTATTAATATATTAATATTTTAAATACAAAATTACGGGATTAATTATACAGTAAGCCTTTTAATTGTATCTTCAATTGTGTAGGGAATTTTTGTCCTCATGTGGAGGGGATGGGTAGAAAGATATAACTTTATGGATAATTATAAAGTTACGTAAGAATATAGTGAAAATTCGACGAGAAGATGACGCGCGCATGTGTCCAACTCAAATTCTATCTAGGATCCGTTAATAATTAATCTCCTTCGTAAATCTGATTGAATGTCTATTAGAAATACACAGTATAAGCCTGCAGAAATTACTTCTCGAAGTGACGTTATGGAGTATATATACACACGACGCGTTCCGAAGATTCCCGAAGCACTCCGGAATTACTGGGAACGAGGGAATGAATCTCTTGGGACAACTGGCATACAGAAGTCACGTGACACGCGATCTGTCGAGAGTTGTTAATGATAGGAGCAGACCCTGTAGCACCTCCCGCGAATTAGTTTCAGATCGGCGTTACTATATTGAGGGCACATCTCGATATAGGACAATTTAAGTATATAGTGTTGCCTCGTGTGCTTCGGGAATAATTAACAATTACGGGTACGAAACAATTTTTACCTCCAGCCGTTAATGCTTTGGATAACCATAGTAAATTGTTCCGTAAGGAATGTGACGTTTTATTATTAAATGTACTTTCCGTGCATTAAGTACTTTCTCATTAACAAGGAGAAGTGGCACTTTGGAGCATTAATGACACCTACGTGCTTCACAGGACTATCGATGCGAGGTCGATATTAAAGCGGAAGAGCTAATCGGAAGCAAATTTATCGTGGGTAAATTTTTGAACAATAACCCCAGTTCGCAAAGCAGACGAGTCACGTGTCCGTAGCAAGCGGTCCCCCCCGAAATACTCGCAAAAAAATTCAATATACCCGCGCTCGCGGAATCGTAAATTAAAATTCTTCCTGTCGATTGGCCGTGGTCATAAATTCTGACATTTCCCCTAAATTCCGAACAACGTAACGTCTGACAGAGTTCGGCGTCGGCCGTAGAGAATAGCGGGACAAAATCGATAGGCGATACCGACACCTGCACCAATAAGCCCTTTATCTCGCGGCACTAATGCGGCCGCTTAATGCTCTTTTAAAGCCCTATATAGGTTCGCGTCGACAGCCGCGTGACGTGAGTGGAACAAGAGAGGCCGAATTCACCGACAGAAGGAAAGGTTCGGTTCTTCAGCGGCTCCGATAAAGAGTAAAAAATTCCTATACGGAAAGGGATATACCGCGTCCCCTCGATCCACATGGTCGAGGTTGGCAAACGAAACCTTTCGATGCGGCCGGTGGTAGTTTCGCGGGACAAAATCCGACTGGAGATCCCGAAGTCTTACATGGATGCCACGCGATCGTTGTGCCACGCGAAAAATGCCAAGTAACTTATGGGGTATATAACGATTTTTGCGGTTGGAACCCTCTCTGAAGGATCCATTAGCAGAAGGGACGCAGGTATAGGGTGGAGCACGAGGATAAATTGGATCGTACGGATAATGGCGGGCGGAAAGCGAGATTCACTTACCACTCGAGACCCTTCGTAAACAAAAGTACCTACGTGATTACGGGTCAGTAATACGTTTAGCAAAGAGCGGGAATAATCACTGCTGTCTGTGGTGCCCTCGTATACGAGACTGTATAGAGTCTGCCCAGTAATCCATTCACGTAATGACTTTTGTTTACTTTATTGAAAAAAGAAAACCTTTAAAGAATAGCAGAGAGAACTGGAATATTTTCGATAAAATACGGTATACAATTGCTTATTACTGGGGTAAGAATTGAAGGTAAAGTTCCTATCGGGTTATATGTAATTTACTGGTGGAATGTGTAGTTTCGTGTTGGACGATGCTTAAATTCCCTTTGCGGATAATATGTTGTGATATAGGGCTTGCGAATGCGCTCGGTTATTGGCATTCACAATATCTGAAAATTCATTACTAGAAACTTACATAAATTTTGGGAAAATCCAGAATAATGCAAAAAAAAAAGGAACCGAATAATATGTCATCGGATGTAGCTGATGACGCAATTTCCTTCTGTAATTATGTGATTATCTGTGAATAACAATTAACAACTTCTTTTATTTCAAACATTGGAACTTTCGAACTTTCGACTGCAATATACAAATATCGTTTGGTCTCGCAATTTTTTTTGTTCGTATTGTGAAATGTCAACAAATTTCCGTATTACATTTGAAAAAACATAATATGCATTTTCAAATTGGACCAATAATGTACGTGCAGTATTTGTCCATTACAAGACCTATTTATGTTTATATCCATTGTACATCCACTGCACGTCCATTGTATGTCCGTTAAACATGCACAATGGATATCCAATGGATACCCTTGTGCTAATTAAGCTTGACCTATAATGAGTCTTCTTCAAAACTGTGATACCTTTCCTTTAAGGAATCGTTGCCTTCGTTACATCTGTAAAATTCTATTGCACAATTTTTATTCCTGAAAAATTCGAAGCACTTGCAAAATAAGAATCATTCTATGATTTTGAGAAAAAGTATGGTTTCTATTTGTGCGAACGATAAACGTGAAAAATTGTAATGTGGATGAAACATTTCAGAAACGCTGATGCATTCTCGTTATTTTAAGTATTGTGTTTTTTTTTTATCGCTATATCGCCAATTGTATATTATGTTTGTGTTCTTATAATTATTTTTTCGTTTAATAAAACGATTTAAGGAGGATATCGATACCCAAAAATCATGTCTTGAAATAAAACAACTTATTACTCTGGTAAGCTTTTGAACATTGTTAATAATGCCATGATTGGAGAGAAAAAAATGTTGCTACAGTGAAAAAATTGAAATTTGTAATGGTCATTTAATAACCCCTTTCACTACCATAACATTTTCTTTATTAAAAAAGTAGTTAAACATTTTTAAAAGTCAAGGAATTTTAACCGATGATGATTTATTTTTCTCAACAAATACATTTTTCAAAACTTCTCTAAACAAAATTTCAAAATTCAATATTTATTTGATTAAATTTTTGATTAAAAATATTATCGATTATTAATTTTTATTATTTATTAATAATGAAACGTTACGAACGAAATTTACGCAGAATTACGTTCAGGGAAGTTGTAAAGAATATATTTCTTGAGAAAATAATCTATTATTAGTTAACATTTCTTAATTATTAAAAATTGTTAAGTGCTTATAATCAAGAAAATTTCAACAGTTATTAAATAAATAAATTTAGCCAATTTCAATTATTTTCAGAAGACTGCAATATCGTTGATAATAACATTGTAAATATTATAAGTATTTTAAAAAGTATTTTAAATACTATTCTATTTTAAATAAATTCTGATTTTATCGATGGTGATAACCTAAAAGTATTGAGCCTCCTTAAAGGCCGCAATTTTTAATAAATTTTCACGCATAACATTCTATCTATCGGTGCTCTATTTATCTCGTTATTTAACGCACGAATTCTCGACCAATTTTGGCGGATGCTGGCCCTTTCAAAGGTTCATCCTTTGTCTATCGATCATCGTCGTTTCCGTTATAATATAATGAATCCAAGCCCGGACATGCGCCATTCACTAGTTTATTTGGATATCGTTGCATTACATCAACTTTCATTATTGATAATATCACGTTTATTGTTAATGTGTTGGCTTCATTACATTGTTAATTTTCGTATTATTAGTGTTCGTTGTAAATGCTTCATTTTTTATCTTTTCGATCGGTGTTTGTGAAAAAAGTTCACGCAACATTAATTGCTTAAAACGCAAGATTAATATTTCAATTTCTTTAAAATGTCTCTTTACGATAATATGACAGTATAGTGTATACCTTTAATTAATTTTTATAGTTTACTTTTCCAATATTTTTCCGAAAGTATCGTGTGAAAATCCGTATTAAAATCCGTCGAACGGGTGAAGTATAATGGGCAAACGAAGTGATAATTAGCGAAACAGACATGCGCTTTAAATAAGTTTTGCCAGGAGTTTTGATTAAATTATGAAGTTACGTTCGTTACGTAGCCCGTGTAGTAGGTGGTAGTTTAGAAACTTAAGCAAAACAATAACGTGCGTATACGTATAGATCCAGAAAAACACGCACCAATGCGCATTTACGTAATTCCGCTAAATTTTCCCAAAATTATTCTCGGGTTGTAATCAACACAAAATATCGTTAAGCATATATTAGAATTTCAATTATCACATTTGCTTTGAATATCACGAAAAGCACAGGAACATACACGAAAGATTTATGTTTTGTATTTTGGCATCGCCATATTGACTTAAACAGTTTTCTATAAATTATCAATCATATGAATTGGGAGACTCTCCTTTGCCGATGTCATTTGATTAAATGTTCTAAAAATATTTCTAAAATTAAATTCCTATTGATTATTTATATGGAGAGTTTACATCGAGGCACGAGTTTAGCACACTAAAGTACATCCCCGGTTAAAACTTTTCTCAACTGGTAGAACGGAGTTCTTAAAATAAACTTTAAATCACTTTCAGGTATCACATATTCATACGAATAAGACGATATTAAAATGTCATAAATAAAATCGCGATCAAACATAAGTAAAACATCTCGAGCATATGCTTTTTTTTCAGTATGCATTTATTAGAGTATTTTAATATATAGGTATAAAATTACAAATGCAATGTAACAAATGCTGCCGCTTTTCACTCATCGTTTAGTATTTTTTTGTGCTAAATTTCAGTATCTTTTACCGCTTATGTTTCGAAAGTTGAGATCGAAGTTGTTGTTTCGAACAAAATGCGCAGCTGAGAACTTCCGCTCGCGTGCTAGCAGTTCGACGTTCTATCAGCAATCCCTGCATGGATTCTCGCGAAGTGTATTTTCTACCTATCTACGTGTATATTTTGATCCATACTACAGTGTGTATTCTTAGCGAATACATGCGATTTCGATTTAAAACCATCACCACCACCGTAACGATTGCAGATGCAATTAAGGGAAATATGATTAGCTAAACTTGCACTCGGCTGGCCGCAAATACGGACTTGGCGGATCCGCGAGAAATCCGCGAGAAGTAAGTAAAAGCTCTTCAAGATCGCATCGGGACCTACAAAAGTTGGAAAATGAAGTTTGCGCCCGTCACTCTCGATACTCTCGATTGCCGAGATTTCGTCTTTTTTACTTTTTGCGCGTTTGCATTCGAGTGGTGTATCTTTCCATTCTGTTGTATCGCCTCCAGTCGTTAGCTGAAGTTTACAAGAAACTTGTCGGCGAACCCTGTAATCACGAGATAACTTGCAGCGAGATAGTCTTCAAAACTACTTAATACTTGCCTCAAAGCGTTAGGTCTGCATAAAGCATACCTCGTGGCATAATTGCGCTAATACATTATATGGTCATTGGTTGCCTTTATTCTGTAGCGTAACTTGTAGTCGAGACGAAACTATGCTGAAACTCTTCGATATTTTTAGCATGAATGCTTCATATTGAACAAGTTCACATTGACAAGTATTCAAACTCCATGAAACAACTGTAATACCCTTGCACTACTTTCTCGTCAAACAATATCTTTTTGAACGTTGTTTATTACCGAGCTTACTCAGGGTCTTACACGAAGTGACAAATATTCTTCTTCGCATTTATCATCTGGAGACATCATCTCTTTCGAAAATAATTGCAATAAATCTTCCACTGATAAATGTGGTTTTCAAACATTTTGTTTGAATTGGAACGCAAATAATTTTTCAACATCGATTGCAGCGACACATATCGGATGTTACAGTTTTCTTCCCCTCATATCCCAGGGGGAATGAAAGAGGGATGCGGTAAAATTCGCAACAGGGGGGATATAAGAGAAATGAGATTTTCGTTAATTCCCCTTAGGCACGTGTTCTTCAATCATGCGAGACGTCGTCTTTTTCACGGTCGCAGAACATGGAAGACGTTGTCTCCCTATATCCCCCGACGTTCTCCTGTCAAATATTACGCGTCTCTTCTTCTCGTCGCGAATCGCATACGATAAGGCTTGACACGCGGGGGTTTCAATATATTTGGGCTTACCACGACTTTTGCATCAGGGAGAACTTGGCTCATCGAGCGATGCGTAAATTTGTTCTTCGCCCTCTCCCTATGTACACACCCCATTCGTGAATCTGTGCGCGCCGGTCCGGTCCTGAGGTCTTTTCTTAGTTAGGAGCTCATCAAACGTCTCATCCGAAGTCTCCAATATATGCCGAGAATGCACGCGACATAAAAAGTTGGACGTTTTTTTTTGACGTCAAGTTTATTACCGAAAGAGAGAAACACGTATATAGCGCTTGCCATTACGGCGGTTTAAATTTCTCTTTCTCTCTTTCATCATCAAAGGGCTCGAACATGAGTGGAAGGTCCATTAAAAAATTGTACGCCAGATTTTTGCTGCCGCGCGTATATACCTACTTACCGGTACGCCGTTGCCGAGATGACTGGATTAAACCATCGCGGCTCGTCACGGTACGACGATCAATGCAGAACGTTAACTAATTCCTTGCATTTTAATTGGATGAAAAGTTACAAGTGAAAGAATTTCACATAAATCTTCCATATATGCCTACCCAGCAAACAATCACAGAAGTTATGTCACAATTATGTAACAGTTACATTAAAATGTCGCCTCAAAATTGGCACAGTTACATAACAGTGATT
>JAPYZR010004163.1:0-12780 GCA_030522945.1 Trichopria nigra | reverse complement strand
TGTTTTACTTTACGCTCGATCAGTAAGTGTATTTTAACAAATATTACGGGCCACCCGGATTGTACCCCTATATATACGCTCCTACGTGACCGAGCCACCATAATGGAACAGTTAGAATGAATGGAAGAGTAGGAAGGAGCCGAACAGATTTAACATTCTGGCATGAGTGATGACGCCAGTCTACGAAATATATATTTACTGATGAATCTTGCACACATACATTATTTATGTATTAATTGTGAAAAGCAGAATTGTTTATAGAACGTACTCCTATTTTTTTCTTTTTTTTTATGATTAATTAAGTGTATGTGTAGGCATTTACATTGCAATGCCTAATTATAAAAGTACATTTAATTAGTCTATTTATTGGCAAATATGTTAATGTTGATGTAATTTTATCTACTTTCAGAAGCGACTAACAAGGTATCATCTTCAAAAACAAATTCAGTGCCCTTAACAAAGAACGTAATAACTGAAAATAACCAGAATACAGGACTTGGAAAAGACCCGAAAAATGCCAATTCCGAAGTACGTACAATTTTACTATATTCATATTTAATAATTTATTCACACTTGTATAGCGGCGCCCCTGATGATGACAATGGTAGCTAGAAATGGTTGATAAAATTAAAATTTATCCCATAAATATCGATAATTGCACGGGTTTTTAAAATATTTGCGATATTGTAGCTTACTTCGGTGCAAGAGTGATGAATCCCATGAAGAAGGTGACTGGCTCATCAATATGCAAATCACAAAATATCGTGTGGAAATGAAATCAGGGCTCGAATGTGGTTCCAAACAGTTTCCCCGACTTCTTACCGGGCTCGGGATTGGCTAAAAAGAATGAACCCGTACAGGGCCCTACCAGAATCAGCCCGATATTTTCATGGGGTAAAATCAGGGATTTTTTAAGGGCTCTCCCTATTGAACCCGATAAACGACACTAATTATGTCGCACCCTGTCTTGTGCTAGGTCCAATTCCTATTTCTTTATCATTTTATACTAATATATTATATTATATACAGGGTGCACATGGTATATCCGAACATAAGGCAACCCGTGTTAAAGCTAGGGCGTTCGTG
The DNA here is from genome assembly GCA_030522945.1 of Trichopria nigra. Lineage (NCBI taxonomy): Eukaryota > Metazoa > Arthropoda > Insecta > Hymenoptera > Diapriidae > Trichopria > Trichopria nigra. The sequence continues at coordinate 11,694 of JAPYZR010004163.1, read as the reverse complement.
ATTGGCTAGTGGCATTGCCATACGTCGCTTCTTATTGGCTCATATTGACTACATGGGAATGGTATCGATTATATTCATATCGATAATAGTTTTATTCTTGTTGCCAAAATCACAGATGGATGTGGGCTGATTTTCCCTACGGAGAATAACGTATTTTATTTTCCACTTCATGTTCCATTTCCACAATAGATTATGCATCACGAGTTCATAATGCCACATTTCTACCCATTGTTAGAGGCATGATTATAAGCCGTTATCGTAATACTGTCATGTGAAATACCTTTATTACTAAATACATTGTATTTGTTAGTCCTTGTTAAAATTAAAAAATGAAATTATAAAAATGATTACTTTAGAGCAGTTAGTAATAAGTTTATATTTTTTAAACCTAGATTTCTCAGTTGGTTACGACCACAATGGGCAATGCGCCGAAAGTAACGAAAAATAAAGTCGCTCCAGTAAAATCGAATCAACCACTAAAGCCACTGAGTCAAATGGATATGTTCAAGCCAGCTGCTGGTTCTTGGGAGTGTTCCGAGTGCTACACGAGAAATGCCGGAAGCGCAACTATTTGTCTGGCTTGTGAAGGACCATCTCCAGCGAGCACAGCGAATAAATCAGTCAGTTTATCAAAGGAGACAGTGAAAATGGCTCCTACAGTATTTGATAAACCTTTAGCCTCGCAGGCTTCTTTAGGTAACACCAGTTCTTGGGAATGCAAAAATTGTCATGTAACCAATACTGTTTCGAATATTTACTGTGTTACTTGCGATGCGCCGAGGGACCCAAAAATGCCTCCAAAACCGAAGATGACAGGCTTCTCCGTTGGCAGTTTGGATAACAAATCAACCCCGACGTTTGGCATACAACTGAAGGGTACCGGAACCGGATTCACTTTCCAAATGCCAAAATCAAATAGTAGTAGTAATGATGCAGCGAGTACTCCTATTTTTGGTTCGAAGGCTCCCTTCACATTCGACCTATCGCAATCGACACCAGACTCTAAAAAATCACACGTTTTCGGTACTACTGGCAAACCGTTCAATTTTCACTTTCATAAATCGCCTGTAAAGTCGCCGGAAAAACACGATAATAGCGACGACGAAGTTATTCAGGGTGAAGACGTGTATTTTGCACCTGTAATTCCATTGCCGGATAAGATCGAGGTGAAGACTGGGGAGGAAGATGAAGACGTGCTTTACAGTCACCGGGCAAAGTTATTCAAGTACGACAAGGAAGCCAAAGAGTGGAAAGAACGGGGCCTGGGAGATATTAAATTGTTGCAGCATAAGGAATTGAAAAAACTTAGATTTATCATGAGACGTGACCAAGTTCTAAAACTGTGTTTGAATCATGCAGTTCATAGCGATTTGGAAATTAAGCCAAAGGACGATAAAACTTGGTGGTGGTTTGCTGCAGATTTCAGCGAAGGCGAAATCGAACATTCGCAGTTAGCTTGCAGATTCAAGAATGCTGAGATTGCAGGAGATTTCAAGAAAGCTGTCGATAAAGCTTTGAAGGAATCTTCTTCAAAAGGCGGAGAAACGGATGTCGCCACAGCAACAGCCTCTGTCAAAAAAACTTCTGGCAAAAAAACTGTTGATGTAGAAGTCGTTTATGAGCTAAAAGTTACGGAGGAGGAAAAGGCAGCTGCTTTGAAACTGCAATTGCCTGAAAATTTTTATGCTTACAAGCAGAAGAAGGACTGTTTGGGATGTATCGGTTGTAAGGAACCCGAAGTTTCCCTATTCAAACAAAAGGAAGTTGTCTCTGAAGGCTCTCGGGAAGGCTTTCTCAAGGATATATCAAATGAAGAAACAAAATCTACCAGTAATATATTTTCAATGAAGCCAATGGACGAATCGAATAAACCATTTAGCTCTCCAATGTTATTTGGTGAAAAAAAATCGGCGAATTTCCTCTTTGGAGCTCAATCTAGTCAGGGGGATAATAACACCTTCTTGGTAGACAATTTGCAGATTTGCAACCCTACAACAAAACCACAGGTGGTAACAAGCGGAAACGTGTTTGGCGGATCTGCAAATTTATTATCGAATCCGCCAAGTGAAACAAAGTCGTTGTTTGCATCAACTAATGCAGCAGTCAGTGTTGAAGTAAACTCAAATGCTCCAAATCAAAGCTTCGGGAATTACGGACAAGGTTTTACGATAACCAATAATCCTATATTTGGAAATGCGGAAGGTGCCAGTTTATTTGGTAATTCTTCTGTTCCGAAATTCACCGGTAGTGTATTTGGAGGAGGGCAGACAAGTGTTACTCCGAGCTTCAGCAGTCTGGCAAATTCTACATCTACAACACTATTTGGAAATGCAACTATGCAGAAAGTAACATCCACGACTTCCGAAACTCCAACTTTGGGAGTAGTCGGGAATCAAGTCCCAAAAATGGTATTTGGTTCGGTTTCTAGCACCACTTCAAACTTATTTGGCGACGTCAGTAAGGCCACTCAGTCAAAGGACAAACCTGCAGAGGAAAAGAAAGAAAGTTTAGGTTTCTTGTTAAAGGATAATACATTGTCTTTCTCTGCGCTGTCAGCAAAAGCTCCTAAGGATGAAACTAGCTTAAAACCGGGCGAAGATTCAGGAAAAGCTACTAATGAGCAGGGCGATGTGAGTTTCTTGCCGACAGCGGGTGCCATATCATTTTCTGCACTAGCTGCTCAGAATTCTAATCAACAAGGATTCAAGAAAGGTTAGCTTTGAAGAACCTGTAATTTTCTTCTACACACACTTTCTTATGTACTTAATTTTTTAATTTAAATTTAAGAAGCGTAGACACGAGAAGAATTATTGTTCCCATAATTGTTTGTTGAAATGGAAGATTTCAACATGTTGAAACTTGTACGTTATTTTAGATCCGAACTTCTCTTTTGACGGTGCTGGCGCTTCGGTATTTGGATCAAGGTCGGCATTAGGAATGAATGCAACAGACTCTCTAAAGAAAACACAGAGTTCGAGCAAGAAAGACAAAAGCAAAGATAATGATCAAAACGATGACGAAGAAAACGAAGATGACGGAGAGGAGCACGATCCTCACTTTGACCCGATCGTTCCTTTGCCGGATGCTATTGAAGTGCGAACAGGCGAAGAAGACGAGGAAAAAGGTATGTTACGCTTAATAAATGTTTACCGACCTAACCTCGCAACAAGATAAGTGTAAATTAAAAATATCAAATAACTCAAAGCATTTATTCACATTTGATAGGTCTATTGTCCCTTCAGATATTAAACTCTCGTACTTTCTAATGCGATAAAGGAAATAAATGTTATTTTATCTAGTATAACTCGTAAGGGAAAAAATGGTCACCATATTTCATTAAAGATCGCATTCTTCGCCTTTCTCCCTTTCGAAAGTCCTACTTGTTGATATGGGAAGACAATTCTGATCCAGGTGCGACCACTAGATTTTTACTCCTTTTTCAAGTATGACATCTAGAAACTGGCAATAATTACGAATTTAATTAATTAAATATTTCGTAAAGCAATTAAAAAAAAAACAGCAATCATGTATAATAATCAAATCTGAATATCGATTTAGTGATCAAGAAATCCGTTAAAAATTAAATATTAGTTAATGCCCTTTTTAGTAGATTAATTAACGTAAATTTTATGAAATGCGAATAAAAACTAGATTAGATAAACCTACGCGATAATACTAAGCTATTCATAAATCACTACGTGAAAAGTAAATGAGATGCTAGCAGGCCAAGCCTTTTAAAAGTGAAAATAGTTTAAACTGTATAATGGCCTAATTATCATGACATTTATCTTGCGAGATCCTTAAGTACATATAACGTAGGTTCAATTGGTGTTGTCGTTTCAGTGTTTGTCCACAGAGCAAAGTTGTACCGATACGACCAAAGCACAAAAATGTGGAAAGAACGGGGAGTAGGCGAAATGAAACTTTTATATCACAGTGAGCACGGCACTTATAGGCTCTTATTGCGCAGAGAGCAGGTTCACAAAGTCGTATGCAACATGTTGTTGAATCCGAGCATTGAATTCCTGGAACTTAATTCGTCGGACCGCGCTTGGATGTGGGCCGGACTGAACTACGCTGAAGAATCGACGCCGGAAGTTGAGAAGCTAGCTGTTAAATTTAAATCCCCAGAACTGGCAAAGGACTTCAAGGAGGCCGTCGACAGGGCGCAGCAAGTGCTTCAAGAACGAAGCATTAACCAAGGTAGTTAGTTCGCGGAGAGACATGGCCTATTCGAACCTTTCTACATCCAACTTACTGCTGTGTTACCGTGGTCTGCGCTCGTAACACGCAACGTGAGACGTCGTACGGTATCATACCCAATTACCTAATACCCGTGCTTTTTCTTTCTTTCTGTCTTTTTTTTTTTTCTTTCTTTTTCCCCCTTTTTTCCCTATTATTTTCCTTATATATATATATAAATATAAACACCCGCACACGCACACACACACACACACACGACAACGATCGAATATTGCGACACGTTATTTCAGTCTACTTTTTAATAACGTTCCATTTGTAACCCTCGTTGGGCAAGTATATAGAATGTATGACACTTTAAGTTCGTTTAATGCAGAATAAAACTTTTTATGTAACTGGTGATTTTGTTTGTTTGTCTGGAATATTTATTTATTGCATTCTTACAATCGTCTTTTAGGTTGTTTTTACAACATTGTTGACTGTCGAGTTATTGTGTGCCTGATAAGGGGTCAATTTAAACATATTGCACTTGTTTATTGAATTGAGTTTTAGCACGATCTATTAATACTTTTTAACGGAATCAATTAAGGTGAGTATCGTTATTTATTGGTGCACACAAACGTTCAAACAATTTGCAGAAATCTAGAACGATTCGATAAGAAAAAAGGATTCCGCAATGAGGAATCTTTTGAAAGATTTACGTCGTTTTTCAGCGGAATCAACGTTCTACGAAGATAACCAGGAACACGAGTATTACGAGGAGGAGGAGGATGAAGACGAAGAGGAGGAAGACTTCGTCATCTACGATAACGAAGAAGAGGAGGAGGAGGATGACGAGGACGAAGACGGTCAACTGAAGATGTTCGAAAAGCGGGCCACGCTGTACACTCAGACAGAAAACGAGGCGGCGATGAAAATCTTGGCGATGGGCGACTTGATGGTTTTATACGATGGCGATATTTATGGTGCACGTATCATGTTGGAAGAGGATGAAAACGGCGATGTGGTCAGTAACACGATTATAAGTGTAGAAACCACGATGGAGGTAATTTTTATACGTCACATTTCTCGTACTGAATACATATATACAGGGTGTCTCATTTTAATCGCCCCACCGGAATTTTGCGGAATCTATGTCAGATAGAGAAAAATTATCTGGACAAAAGTTGAAGGGGTTCGAGGGGGTCATCCAATGGTACCAAGGAGCTTGATCTTGAACTCGGTTTTCAAGGTTATTTCAAGGTCAAAGTGATTTTTTAACATGTGAATACCCGCTTTCGACTCTGGATTTGAAAAGATCGGAAAATTGTACTCTCAAAACGATATTTTCACTTTAATAATCAGTTGTCCGCGAAGTGAATATCTGCCAACCGATCTCAACTGTGGTTAGAGAAGTCCTATTAGCATTAATTTTTATTTTAGTATTATGCGCCCGAATCAATGGTTGTCATTAACGTGGTTTCGCAAACAAAATGGCGGCGTACGGAAGTAAAACCCAAATCATATGAGCAATTGCAATGTTATCTCACGATCTAAAAGTCGCATTTGATTACTTTGAATTTAATCGGAACTTATCGATCGGGGGTTTTCGGGGTCGCTGAAATCAAATTCAGTACCAAAAATGCAAAAATGCAAAATTTCAAAATGAGGCTATGGGACGGGAAATGTTGATTATTACCTAAAATTTAATTTGATTTCAAACTGAACTCCTTGCTCGGGGCTTTTCAGGGTCGTTCAATTGAATTTAGTATGAAAAATGCAAAATCTCGATTTGGGAGTCGGCCAGAAGGGGAAAAGTCGTTAAAAGAACATTTAAAGTTCAAAGCAGGATGGTGAAAAGGGGGAAATGTTCAAACTGCGTCAAATTGACATCCAATTGAAATAGGGTTCCGGGCTGTTGACTTATTGATTGTAGTATCAAAATTATGCGATTTTGTAACCTCTACTGAAGAATTACAAAATTGTACGCACAAATTAAATACTTTGCCAATGTGCGTTAAATTTAAATTTTTAACTTATATACGGTAGACCTCCTCTTCTTTATTCCTCCCTCTATTTTAACTTTTTTCCCCTCACGCGCCTCCCCGCCATTCGGACCATGTGATGTTATGATGGCGTGTTTAACCTCAATTACGAAAAGAATATTTGGTGTTTAAAGTAAACATATATATATATATATAAGTAATGTTTAATGAATATTATTTAAAATTTAAAATATGTATTATGAGCAAAAAATATGAACCTTGAAAGTTTAAATTGAAAATAGGTTAGACGTGCGATCGCCTTTCTCTTTCTCGTAGTGTTGGTGGTGGGGATGAGGGGAAGTGTTAAAATAAGGGAAGGTCTACTGTAGCATATACTTTGGATGAAGGATTCATGATAAAGAACACGGAGTGGTTGCAGTTTCAGGCCGTGATTGCGGTTGAGTGAACTGTTGCATTGTAGATTAGACTGTAAAGACGTTATAAAGTTTACGATTAACGAAAGATGAACTGAGTGGCTGAGGCCGCAGTCGCGAATTATATTGAATCATTGAGTCCCGAAGGGCCGAACTAAGGCAATCTTGCGAGCGACGCGACCTTTTTGGGTTGAGAGGGTGAAGCCCCTAGTTCTTTTTATCATTTTGTTGGTAATATTGTTTTCATAATATTTATAGGTGTTTTAATTATTGATATGGTATTAAAAAATGAAAACAAACGTCGTAAAATAAGGGTAAAATTATGACTTTTCCTATTATCGCTTAGGCATTGAAAACTGTTCAAAAGATAGAGCAAAATTGCGCTGAACCTTTTTTGTAGAGGCAGAACATTCCTATAAAAAAGTCATGGAAAACCCTAGTATAAAGTTAATAGGTTAGCCCACGAGTAACTCACGAAGTTACATAAAATATATTGAGATTTTAGAACGTGTATCGATGAGTAGTAAAATGAAATTACTGCGTTATATTTATTTGTGCCGAAACTATTAACTGTAGACTAAGGTACCTCAATTACTATTTTATAGGAAATTTCAAAGGTAGAATGCAAATTTCATCTATCTTGCCTTCTTTTTAATACGATATAATTCCATATACGAAAATATGGAAATAGTAACGATTTTGTTTCTTTTTTACATTTTTAACCATTTTTTTCATAGCATGTTAATAATTTAACCATCCGAAAATGTTGTACGCACTTTTTTAATGATAAAATCAAGCATCACCAGAACAAAAAGAATATTGTTTTGCATCCCGTTGATTTTTAGTTGTGATTTACGCGCTATGTATACTTTTGTCTAGTCCGTGCACTGTCTTCGGGCACATTCTGACCGAATCTTTTTTTAAGTGTGAAGATATTTTGAATAAGAAAATAATTATTTCTCTGATTTCAGTGCAATGGTAAAGAATGCACGTGGACCGCTATAGACTACGCTTTAAGTCCTCCAGAACGGCGAACATTGAAGGCGGTCTTCTCGTCTACTCAAGTCGCAAACGAAATGTATAATAAATTCAAAGAGGTATGTACCAAGTTGTTGATATTGTCTTGTATTTATATTTGTATTTATAAAATTTACACTTATCCGGTATTGCGTAATTGGTCAAAGGGGCCAACTTCTGAACTGAATATAGATTTATTATTTATTATTTCCTATTTTTTAAATTGAATCCGTGTAACGCGGCTTTGCATGTGTAAATTTGAGTTCTGGCCGTTTAACAAAGTTTGTTTAAGTGACGAGTGAAATTACTTAGTTTGAACTGGTTTCTTCCTAACAATACCTACCGTAAGTGCAGTATGATCTTATAGTGTGGTATGTACCCCTCACCCTAATGCAGATATAAATCTAATCGCCATGGACAAGCAAGTGTCAGCGAAACCTGATTGGAAATTCGGGAACTAGTCAAACCATTTTCACATGCGGAAAATATATTGATACGCGAAAAAAATTTTCCAGTTTATTTCAAAAGAATTCATGCATGAGTCCTTAATATTTCAAGACGTTCAAGCCAAAACGATGTTTTCTGATTGTCCTGTAATAATTCGTCAAAGCGAATACTTTTACGAGGAAGCTCATGCAAGAAGTTGTGAAAATCCTTAAAATTACTTTTCAATTGAGTGATTTTGATCATTCCTCGTGTATAAGAAATTCGTGTATTTTTATCTTCATTTGAGTTTCGCGAGGTTTATTATAAAAATGCATGCTTGTCCAAAGGGAAAAGCAACCCAAAAGGTGCGCATTATATAGCGAATGCAGTGAGGGGTCAACGAATAGAGCGTGACAGGTTTTCGGCCGATCGAATGCGGCGATTGAAATGGGGCGATATTGTTTTTATTGCATTTTACTCGGCACATTTTCTACAGATCTGGCTGGAAACAATTTATTGTTAGGTTACTTAAAAATATTTTCCTCTCCAGTCAACATGGGCATTGCTAAGTTGTTTCTTTCTATTCTATAGACATTTTCTGAAACGACTCAAAAAGATAGAAAACATGCGGTGTAGGGCAGGTAAACTTTTTGAATGTTTTGAAAGTCTACCTGTAATTCGCGATTTTTTACTTTTATTTTAACAAATTTTCAACTGGAGTTTTATTTTAAATGAATCTTAACTCGCGTGCATGCGCACGAAGTAATGTAGGCCTCTTTTGGGTGAAGATCTAATATATTTCATAATGTTACTTATAATATCATGACTTGATCTTGGAAATAAGCCAATAAATAAGCATTTTGAAATTTTGATAAAAATGATCATGTAATAAAAATGATCGCCACGTTATAGATTAAATTATAAATAAATAAATAATAATAATAATATTATCGACAGGGTCACGAATGTGCGAGGAAAGCCGACATTAGTGAATCGTTCAACTGCAGCACAGACCACGAGTGAATACGGAAGACGGAAAAAGTAGCCGTTTACTTTGATTCGATGCGTACTGAGCGACGTTCAACGTTTGTTACATTGTATAAACGGATAAAAGTTTCTATTGAAGATAATTAAGTATATAAGCTTAAGGTTAAACTCAAACTCTCGTAGACCTCCTCGCCTCAGCAAAGTTTTCATGTTTTACTGGAGTACGATATTATAGTTTTCCATTTCTAATGTAATTAGTGCCTCAAACTCAAAACTCAAAAGTAATTCTTCGTACAAACTTTGCCAACTGATATACGGAAATTGTAACAAAACCATAATCATGTATGTATTTTTTACACAATCTGCTAGTGACACATTTTTGCCCTAAAATTTTATTTGTGGTACGAATTTAAATGTGTGTGTACTTTATACGAAGTCTTCTTTCTTACGTTATGAAAACATCGATTCAATAAATGATATTTCACAAAATTCGCCTAGAGATTTATTTGTATCGTCGCTTGAATCGCTGTTCTGGCAAAACATGAACCGTGTTATTTTCTTAAATTGTGTATTGCATTCGTGCATTAATTTATTGTTACATGTGCAGTTTAACCGCATTTAGATTTACATCTTTTTTCACGACTCCACGAATGCGTGTTTTCCGTACTTTTCCCCCTGATCCGTCAAGTGTCTTCTCATAAGGAATATTCTAACATAATTTAAAATGTTTTGTTCAAGTTTTGATTTTTTTGCACTAACTGGGGATTTCGGATATTTTATTCAGAAATTACGGAAATGTCGAAAATGTAAGAGCGTATTATACAGGTAAAATTGTTTTCTTTAGCTTTTGCGAGACTTTACGTGCGTAGGCTATAATTTGTACATTCTTTTTCTATTTTTAATTTAAATCGAATTATAGTTACGTTCATTGTCCTCGTATAAAACAAATTGTACAAATACACTGTACACAGTTTGAAAAAAAAAATATATATATATATATGTAAATTCACGCTTTAAAAGTAATTTAAATGTCCGATAGGAGTTATAGAAAGGGAACGTAAAATATTTAAGTGTACCTGAATGCTTCTAATACTATTTACTATACAGAGTATACTCACGATCAACGACGCGGACGCACAGAATACTGATCTCTTAAAACGTAAGTAATTCCCTGTAAAACTAAATCCTCACGGTCATCAGTATTTGCAAAAATATTTACAGTCATATGCAATATGTATGATTGAACGATAGACGAGCCGGAGGAGGATAATGAAAATATTGGTGGTAAGGATAGAAATTGGAGTGAAATTTGCCTATAAACATATTCAGGCAAATATACTGCTATTTTATGCGCTTCCTTTTAAAATTACGAAAAAAAATGTACGTGATGTGTTTTATGGCGAATTTTCTGCTCTGCGCGTTTTGTCTGAATCATTTTTTAATCAGATTTATTATTATCATTATTATTATTATTATTATTATTATTATTATTTGTTTTTATAAGTTTTTCAAGATGGTTCCGAGGTGTTTCACCGCCAATTTTGATTGTAATATTCGTAATCGGGAGGTAAAAGTAAGTCATCGAAAGTTCACCTAGTATTCTTAGATATGTATGTAACGCTGTACAATGTGTTAGAAAAGTCTAGAAATGGTCAATTACCTCAAAAAGAAAATGTTTCCAACCAAAATTCTGGAATTTTAAACGTTCTGTTCAATGCGATCATGTGTATGCCAGCAAACGGGGACACAGTTCAAAAGGAATTAAAAATGGTATATAGTTTCTAATTCGCTTTCTTTCCCAGAACTAATTCGAATAAACCATGTATTCCCTTTCCGTTCAAATCAGATTTAAAATACATTCTAAATGCGTATTGAATATAATATAGAATATAATGCGTTCTTTCATAATTTTCTTCGGTAATATAGGTGGCATTAAACGTAGCACTACCAGTACTGACCAGTACTATCAATGGAGAAACAATTAGAGGTCAGTCGAAGCTCCGCTGGTAGCTAACTCGGCACTGCTGCGTACCCCTCGGAACGTCATTTAAATGCCGCAAAATTATATATGGATACCGTGGTAAAGCATGCATTTCTTAAGGGGTTACACCACAGTAGCAGGCCTAAAATCATGCACATTTTCCATAATTTTTTTCACACGAAGACAAAGTTTATTTACAAACACAATTTCGGGATATTAATTACATGTATTAAAGTATAAGAATTGCATATTGACATATGTTAACGGGAAATATTTTTTGATATTACACATGCATAAAAGAGGCTTTTTCTGCCTTCGTCATAAAAAGTATCGTACGTAAATCAACATTTTTCAAATGTAATGCTACAACTAGGGGCTCCGCCCCCTGGACCCTGGCGCACTGTCGGGCGTAGCTCGCTTCGCTCGCAAGATTGACCGTGTTCGGGCCTCACTGACTAAACACACTTCAGCCTTCGGCCGCACCCGCTCAGAATGCCATAAGTTTATAAACTTGATATGACAAGTCACATTCGCTCCATACACATCCACACAATTCCATTGTAAATGAACATTTTCCAAACTTCTTCCCTCCGCCGTAGGTTGGACGATATATTGCCTCAAATAACAAGGATCTTAACATGCCAAAATAACACCTTAAAAACTTGCGAAAATGTTTTTTGACCCC
>JAPYZR010004162.1:2470-15632 GCA_030522945.1 Trichopria nigra | reverse complement strand
GAGTTATTGCAAAAACAGTAATTTTTTTTTTTCTAAACTTCAATTGCTCGCCATTCAAATTCTATGCGTCGGATCGAATTTTGGTAAAGGACTTTTTGACTCCAAATTTCACGAAGAATCGCCTCCTGAAATTATATCCTCCAGTTCTGGGACACCCTGTATATATGTATAGAATAATCCCAGTAAACGAAAAGGAATCGAAAGGTATTGATGGCCAATTCCAAAATGTGCAAGAAAGGGATTCGAAGGAATTAAAGTAAATTCCTTTTAATCCCTTTGAATTCCTTTTTTGCACATTTCGGAATTGGTCAGTACCTTTCATTTCCTTTTCGTTTACTGCTGGGTGCAGTCCTTTAGAGGTCAACGTAATTTTTCCAAATAAGAACCCCTATTTTTGACATCGGATTCTGAAAGGGCGGGAAATTTAACGTCTGAAACGTTAACGGAATATATATCCACGTCGTTGATTCTGGGTAGCGCTAAAAGTAAGATTAGCGCATTGCAAGCAACAGCTTGTGAGTTGGATGATGGTTTGATCTGAAGGTTACAAGGGCACAATAAGAAACTTATTTAAAGTATGGTTCCAACGTAAACTTTTCGGTTATTTTTGAATCCGGTTTCAATAAAATACGGGGTTTTCGTTAAAAAAAATTACCATAACCTTCAGAAACCTTGAATATTAAATTCAAGGGCAAGTTGCTGCTCTAGGTCGCTCTGGCCACCAAACCTACCCGCCCGAAAAATTCAAAGAAAACAGCTTTTGTACGCTTTTTTAACATTTGACATTCATTTAATAACCATCTGGTCACAATATTCTTACAAATTATAGAAACTATCGTATCGGACGTAAAACTTCCCGCTCTTTCATAATCCGATGTCAAAAATAGGGGTTCCTGTTTAGAAAAATCACATTGACCTACAAATGACCTTTCAGGTCAAGCTCGAGGTTAAGTTCAAGGTCACCGTTTTTATTTTGTTTCTACCGCCCTTATTTTCCGAGATATTCAAGCGTGTCCATACTTTTGGGAAGTTTTTTTTTATCAAGCAGCTTTTACGAAAACTTTTGGCTCTTACGAGGACCTTACGCATAAATTTAGCATGGGAAATGATAGGGAAATATAATAAATATGGAAACTTATGTGTAAGTGTGTGTAAAATAAGAAAGATTCGTTTTTTCCTGATTACTTTTAGTTTTATTGCACAGATATGTATAGGTACAGTAAGATATAATGGTTGTTTCCACAAATATTTAGCTCGTGGCTTCTCTGATTTCATAATGGACTTATCTATGAAATAAGGACTGATCGATGGTTTTGTAAGAGTATATAATATCATTTAGTTGTTGAAACAATAATGCATTCTGGGAATGACATTCTCATTGAGAATTATATCTCCGAAAAGCTATTGTTGATGAACCTCGCTGGACCAAATGCAATTCTTATCTAAATATACTTTGCTTTTTCAATATCGGCATAATTTGCTAAAACTTATTGAAAATAGTTTATTTCTATAGTTACGGAATGTACATTGCACTGGTTTAGATAAGAATAAGTTTGGCTAGATATCGATACTGAATAATAAGCCACCTATGCTGAGACTATTGTTTCGTCAACATAATTAATGAGTAGATTTAATACACTCATAAAAATAACAAGTACATATAATAATAATAATAATAATAATAATAATGAATAATACGTATCAAATTTATAAATTGATACATAGAAACTTAGAAATTAATAAAACAACGCACTTCACAAATCAACAATCACTGATGAGACAAGACGAACATTAGTGATACTCCAATTTTCATAATTTTAATACAATCACAAGACATTCGAATTAATTTTTCGAAAACAACATTCGCTTTAGTCCTATATTAATTATTTAAATAATGATTTCCATTACACATCTTCAGATGCGTTCCTTATTATAATACATAACAGAACGAATAAATAAATAGTTCATTCAAGATTCAATTATTATTTTTTTTAAAACTACATTAACAAAAAGAAACGCGAAATAAAAATTTGCGAAACTAAAGACTACAAAAAGTAATAAAAAGTAACAAAATAGTTTTAAAAATTTTTTGCGTTTTTCGTTATTGCTTTCTGCAATAAACACCACGTTCGAATACTTGTTGAAAATAATTTCATGATCACACTCAGATTAACTAAATCTACTGAGTATTTAATGGACTATGAATAATGAGTCTTTTAAAACTTATATCAATCGACTATTATTCTGCATCGATGTAAATTAGTCGACTGCAATTGTTCCGGAGCCCATTGGGTGTGCACGAATAAAGAAGGCAACAAGATTTATTAAAGATGAAAAATTTTTTGCGCTAAATTTTATCCCTATTATATTTACTCCTACTGCAGATAATTGCGGACCTCCTGGATGACGTCGTTACTCGACGCATCTTACTCCTTCGACGATTGCACGCTGCGGTTTAGTTAAAATGTAGTCAAAATATATCATTTCATCCGCCCTAGTTACTTTGAGAGTCAAAAAGCTATAAAAATAGCTCTCAACTAACTTCTCAACCACAGCCTATGTGTTATTAATTCTGTATTCACATATTATAGGTTTTTTAAAGGCAGGATTATTTTGGATGAAGCTATGAAAATACTTCTGTACATCAACAAACGCGTGGCACATGTAAGTTCAACCGCATTACTTTAGGTGAGCTATTTGAATTACCTATATCGTGCACACATTATGCTAAAGCACGATTCGGCAGTTTCGAACTGACGATCCGTTAATCTGAATCCCTACAAAGCACTCACTGCCGCATTGCATTATTACTCTTGATTAATACTGTGAATAACCCCAAACGTTCCTCTTATTAACTAAATAATCTATTCAAGATTCCGCTTCATTTCCATAGAATCGCGAGATTTCAATTGAGCGCGAGTTTCGAGTTATAAATTGCAGAACCGAACAACTTTCAACATTACAATCTACCGATAGGGCCATTCTTTTTAACAAAATCTCGTTGAAATTTCCCTCCTAATTTTTCAATTGATTCATTCTAGCTAATACCATTTTCAATTAAATTATATTGGCAAACTAAACTTTAAAATTGATAAAACAATTGTAAACAATAAATATAACCTAAAAAATCAACATTTGTAAATTTTTTTCAAATATGAAAGAAAAAATATATAGTTTCAATAATTTTACCGTAAATTCCGCCTGTCAAAATTTATTTGAAAATGGAACGATTAACTTTGATCGGTTTCATTCGGTTCATTTTCCGCTACAATGAAGCTTTGCATTAAAATACGTATCGAATGTAAATTGATACATTCAAGATACGATACAGACGGAGATGATATTAATAGTTAAAAGATTTTTGCGACA
The DNA here is from genome assembly GCA_030522945.1 of Trichopria nigra. Lineage (NCBI taxonomy): Eukaryota > Metazoa > Arthropoda > Insecta > Hymenoptera > Diapriidae > Trichopria > Trichopria nigra. The sequence goes on along the minus strand of JAPYZR010004162.1, from coordinate 12,263 downwards.
TTCCTGCCGCTGGACAATACGCCTTTGGCGTTCTTCAAACACGAGGAAACAGCATCATTTTTCTTATCAATGATTTAAAAACTTATTGCACATAACCCAAATTTCATGAGCCCTAAGGCCAAAAAGTAACGATGTAACAAAGCAAACTTTCTTCAAATTAAGTGATTCAAATCACTCCAACATACCAGTCGTAATTAAATAAATAATGTTGAATCAGAAGAAACAACTGCACATATTTCATTTGCCGCGACTTTCCGTGTTAGTGGCATTCCTTTGTGAGTAGATCGAACCTTGAGCCAAACCTCTCAAAGGACCCTTTCGGAGTTCTGAATTAGGTCCCCGAGCCAGCGCACAGCTTCCAGTGACCAGACTTTTATCACAACCCAGTGCTATTGACTTTAAAAAAGTGCCTTTCGTTATAGTAGGATCTGGTCCAGCCCAAGGAGCATAATCAGGTCTGCAATCATCATCATTAAATATGTCGGTTATGATTTTAAATGCGAATCAATTTGTATTCAATTTATAAATTTTACAAAATAAAAAATTTAAGTAAATAATTAAGCATGAATATTTTCTTATCACTTACAAAAGAAGATCATTATTCGCTCCCTTTGGTAAGTACGGATTAGGTCCAGAAGGTTTCCTCAGGTACGGAGATTTATATTCGTTATCCTCAGTAGTACTGGTTCCACGTGATACTCTAAAAAAAAGTTTCCTACTCAATTGACATAGTAAATAAGTCATCAATTATATCACAATGGAAAGTAAACAATTCAAGCAATTGTAGATGGTGTCACGTACTTTGGTACTTCATTTTTGTTCTTTGGCCGTTTTGATTTTTCCGTATCAAACTCTTTTGATACTTTTTTTATTGGTGACACTGAGAATTTTAAAGCTTCTGTCACTGGTGGGCCGCTATCCCTTCGGTCGCTACTTCTACTACTTCAAAGATTAACAATAACGTAAAGATCAATATACTGTATTATTACTCTATTGTTAATTTGTTACGATAAATAAATTAGTTACCTTTGGCTACTTGATGAATGTATTGGTTTGATAGCTTCCTCAGCAACCATAATGTCAAGTATATGCGCAGCTCGTTCTTCGTCATAATCTACACTGTCCATCGCCAATAAGATCACTTTTTCCGGGACGGATTTGAATTTTTCCAACAATCGTGATTTCACTGAGAAATAAGAAAACATTTGGATTGTAGGCAAGTCACTTAACTTTTAAAATCTAATATATATTAAAATTATTGTAATTAGTAACTTTTATTTTTCTCCTCTGCACTCTTCATTCTAGGGGGTGGAGTCGGCGCTGGTTGAGTTGTCTGTACCTGCTGTGTTAAAAAATTATAACTTTTATAATAATTTGAATATATTATATTATTGTATATTTATTATTTATATAGGAACAACGTTCGTATATTTATCAACATTCCATAAATAAGTATAACATTTTAAATCTTTATATACCTTTTCTTCTTCTTCTTGTTTTTTCTTAAGAGATGACCTTGATGGAGCTGTCGGATTCCGTTTCTCGTAACCAAGCTCGAGTAACTTTTCCGATGCTTTCTGAACATTGTTATCGCTTTGCTCCAAGATATCAAGCAATATAGTCTCGTCGACTTTTGGAAATACATTTTTCAGGTACCTACATGCAATAAGGCCACGTTAAATCTGTACGTGTTATTTACTGCTTTCATCATTCACATACAAGTACGGTAAAATGCTGTACGCAAAAATAACTAGATATTTAATATTTATTTTATAGATTTCTACTATTTACTTTAGCAAGCAAGTGTAAAAGTGGAAATATGCGTGCGATAGAAAATAGTAATATATACGAGAACGATGCAACAAGCTAATTCATGAATTTTCAACGTATCAACATGTTTAGTGTGTATATACTGTGCAAGTGAATCTTGTATAAAACGAACTCTGTATATATACATTTTAAGAATTAACCTTGGTCAGTGATGTAAAAGTAGAACTTTGTACTGTGTCTGAATAGTATGTTTTTGATGTCAAATGTGCCTAGAAATTCATTTCTATCACGTGAAAAGTAATTATTGATTTATTGATCAAAATAGGCAAAATTTAGAAAGAAGCATAATTTATTATCATAATATCAATAAAAATAATATCATTATTAATTATTTAACTTAAATTCCATCAATTTGATCCATCTTTGGATGATTTTGTACAGTAATGCCATGCAATTTTTTATTGAAGAAATGCAATAAAATGTAAAACCGTATATTTTTTTATTTATGACCGCATGCACTACACTGCCCAAGGCGAATACTGAGATATATAATTTTAATTACTAAACGTGAAAACAATTAGAATGTTATATTTGTAAAAATTTTCATGTACATATTGATTTATTTATTCATTCTATATGTAAAATCTAAAAATTGCAATTCTAAGATGCAGAATAATGAACAATGAATAATAATTTAGGTCCTCGGATTCAAAAAATGAAATGTTCGTAATTGAAATAAAATATTTTTCAAACTCTCAATAAAATTATAAAAAGTATGAATCAAATGATAAAATGATCCCCACAATGAATGCAAATACTGTTGATGAATTTCCTCAAAGTTTGTAAATTGTTGATCATCGTAGACGATTCATGAATCTTAATGATATTAAACAGCACTACGTATTTTGCATATGCATAAAAAGAAATAAGAAAGAAACGTAACAAATAAAACTAACCAATCTACGTTTCAAGTGACCGTGAAGTTACTCAACATCTAAGGTATGTACTGACAACCATGATGAAACTGAAACGAAATACGAGACGAAAATAAAATACACATATGAGTAAAAAAGATAATGAAGATTGTCTATACCGCATTCTTAAATTTCAGCTTGCGTTTTGTTCAAACCACTACAGTCTAAAATATGTCAACTATTAAACGTTAGACAATTTCATTATATCGTGCGGGTACGGATGATGCGTACAAATTCTGTAAGTGTCGTCTGATCACTGTAGAAAACAAGTGTAGTTGTGTTCCGATCTGCTGTCGAACAGTGGGAACTGACGTTTTGTATAAAACTTTGAAGACGGAATACATGCAATGTCTACGTATCGCTGGAACGAGTTTGTTTTTGCATTAGAAATACCCCAGCGAACAAAATGAATGGATTGAATACATGTAGAAAATGCCTTTTTTTTAGTAACAATGATAAATATCAACTCAGGACAATAATAGAATATGTATAATAACAACAAATATAAATTAAAGCAATATACTATTAATGTATAATTTTACAATTATGATAACTTTTTATGAAATGAAAAGGTAATTTTCACCTGTAAAAATGAAATTGACAAAATGCTAGGTGTTTAGAAAATAAAGTTAAATTAAGGGGAAGCACGTCAGTCATCTTTTTAAAGATGTTAATAATGTTTTGTGTATGAGTCAAGTTACAAATACTTAATTAAGTACATGATGGTTATTTTTATTTAGTTTTCACTCCAGTAGTAAAATAGAGGTGAAAGGGTGACACAGTCATATAAATAATATAATAGATGGAATGGCATGGTGCATAATTATTTGAAACTTGAATCAACCACAACTATTTCTTAGTTTTAAAAGAAATTTGTTAGAAAATTCTATGTATATAAAAAGAAGACTAGTGCTTTTCCCGAATGAATGTACTATATTTTAATATGATTCCGTGTCAGAATAAAAACGTCAATTACATACATTTATGTGACTAACGTCAATCACGGACATATAGCTATGTATTTCACACGACAAATTACAACGAATAAAGGTATATAAAGTGAATTAAAGGGACTGTTCGGCTTTGATACCAAGGATAGCGAAAAATTCCTAGCAAGCAAAAACGAATTAAAATTCAATTCCTAATTAATGATGATATTAAAAAAATTTTCCAAAATATAAATGAAACTACTAAATTTTGTTTTCAACATTATTTTTCAGTAAAAACCTAGCAAATGAAAAATTGTTAAAGTTTCAAATTTTGAATTAACAATGATTGAGACGTGTCCGTCAGTAATCAATTCAATATAATTAAATCTGAATCATTTTTAATCCAATTTTTGAATCATCAATCATTTTCCGTTTGTTGGGTAAGCATAATTAAGAAGCATCTAATTGACTTAAAATAAATTAAAATAATGAATTATTTTTAGTAATATTTGTTACATTACAAATTGTTTACGCAAAAATGTATTTGACTTTAAATGAAAGTCGTCAACATCAAAATTATTAACAATTCAAGTGTTACATTAGTGATTACAAAAATCAAGTAACTAAAAATTATTCAATTTTCAAACATTAATTCATTGATGATTATTCAAATTTTTTACCAATTTCATATCGACCCAATGTAAATTCGACTTATTATTCATAAAAACCAAGTAACTTTAGAAATTCAATTATTTAGCATACATATTATTAGAAAATAATGAAAGCGATATGTATGATTCAATTTATTTTCGTTTGCTGGGTTAACATCTCATATCTGGCGTATTTCTCTCAAACTATAGACAAAATACGGTATGAACATCTAGCATCCATATACTGGCTGACACTGTAAGAACGGAGTAAACCTAAGTTTCATTTTTGGGGAATGTGGGGTCGGCCGACAACCCCGGGGCGGACTCAATGTGATAGTCGCGTGTGGCACCCGCCATCTGGCAATCGCGTAGTTGGAGTGCACACCAACTGGAGTGCATGGTCCTGGCGCACAAAGAGGATTCTTCTCAACTTGTAGAGCGCTCACGACCAAAGCGGGTCTATTATGGTATCTGAAAGAGATCGGCTAAACACTTGACGCTGAACTTAAAATGGTGCTGCTGTGCATTTATAAACTTTATAAACTTTATAAACAAGGGTCGGTTCTTCTTTTAACAATCTGTGCGAATGATAAATGTGTATTTACAATATTTCTTCTTTTCTTAAGATTTCTTCAGTTATAAGCCTATAAATTAGTGCCTATATATATATATATATATTAATCTTTTATTATTCGCTTTCAGCACATATTTTGTCCGTGATAAAATAAAAAGTATACGCAACAGGATGTCAAATTATATACACATACATATACAATATGCATGTGTATATATATATATGCATATAAATATGTAAGTTTATATTGTAATTTATAACTCTCCATCATCACAAGAATTTAAAAAAAAATTTTTTTTTTAACTTTTCTATCAAACTTTTGCTATCAAAGAAGTGGACAGCGATTAAAAAGATCAGTGTAGATGGAGGATCATATATATTTGTATAATAATTATATCTTAACTCTAATATGATACATGTTTGAGTAATATCTTTCTTTAGTAAAATCCTTTTTTATTTAACTCTTTGTAACTGCTTTCTTCTCTGGCTGTTGAATTCGGAAAATTTTCAGCATTTGAAAATTTTACAGTCATATGTTTAATTAAAAAGATTCTTTACTTTTGAACAGCCATCCGATATGACTAAAAATGTTATAATACTGGTTTTACCATTATAAAATATTTTATAGATACCACCATACAGCAATGAATTACATTACTACAAAATGTAAAATTTTTTAAGTATATAATATTGCCCAATCCTTTTGAATTATCAAGTTACATTTCATTATTTTTTGACTAGCTTTATATTTTAGGACTATTAAGAATATTATAAATAGTTCCAGAGAGTTAAATTATGTAAAATTATTCCATATATTATCAACTTCTCTCAACAGGTTTTAAAAATAGAAATACAGTTTTCTTTCTCGACATTGGCAAGCAATTCAAAGAAAGACATCTTCATTGACAATAAAATGAAATGCCCTGCAATTAATCAAGCTGCAAATATTTATAAAAAGTTCAAAGATATTTTGGAAACATGAAATATTTAATATCAAATAAGTTTCATTTTGAAGTACAATGAAGTTTCGAGTAAATAATGAAATTATAATACTTTCAACATTTCAATTACTTTACAATTACATTTCAAAACTTTCAATTACTTAGATGATATTATTCTTTTTAATGTAATTGAATTAAACGTCAACCAAACAGGCTAATCTATTCATAACAAACATTAGAAAATATCATTAATGTAACTAAATAATCTATTAAAAAATACAGTATTCATTATAAATTGTGCAACAGTTGCTCATAAGCCTTTTGTAGAAAATGTTTCTTTATTTTTTGGTGGTTCCTCTATTTCACAAATGTATATATATATATTTGACGAGGCTGGCACACCTAATATTCGTAAAAAATTGAAGAAAAAAAAAATTAACCATTGACTTAAATTTTCAGAACATTTTATAAAATTGCAGATTATTTTTATTTGTACAATAATAATATATTTTGCCAACGACAATGTCAAAATTTTTTATTATGCTGATTTTTCGTTTCAATTGCTTTTTTTACTGAAATTTGTTCAACCGACTCCTGTTAACAAATAATTTCGTGTAGTAAATACTCTCCCAAAAAATTAAAGCATTAGTAACGTGAAAGCAGTTTAGTTATTAAGAGGAAGAAATCGTAGAATTAGAAATGAAAGCTCTGCTTCGAGTTTCGGTGATATGTTTTTTTAGTACAAATATTCATTTGGAACTTACTTTTTGAGCAGTAATCGTATGTGAGTATCGGATACAGTAGGAAACATGGCATTAAGTTTTGCGACCTGAAGTTCAGTGTCGTTATTTTGTGTTAAGGTTGTCTCTGCATGACGTACTAACGTTGGTGATCCAATGTTCATGTCACCCAATCGATTTGTCAGTCCGCTAACTGAACGCATTGATAGTGGAGTTTTCAGATCCTGAACATATGAAATAATTGTTAAAATCTTGTTAATGAATCTTCTTACACGATTGCTGACAAAGGTCAGAGGCCATATCATTTCGCAAAATATAAATAATATACAGTTCTATCTCTTTTGACAGGAGCAATGATGGCTTCAATTTTAAAAAGATTATGAACTCTGACCCAAGTAAGAGTAATTCTTTTATCATTATGAATATCTTTTAATTATATTCTAACCAAAAATGAATAATAATACTAAATGAGATATAGTTTGAAGGTACACGTATATCGTCTTGAGAGAACAACCACTGGTAGATTGCACTCTTTCAATTAAACATGTATAATAAATATAAACAGTTTCTAACATTATAATTTAATTTTGAAGTTTTTACATACTAATACGTTAAAAATTACCATTGAAGGAACAAACCGATTTGTACATCGAAAATTATAACAAACTTGGTACAATATATTACAATAATTTCAGATTTTATGTTGAGTGCAATTTATATTTATTTATATTGTGTACATTTAAAAATAAGATTGAATTGAAATACTGACTAATGATTCTTTCCCACTATTCACTATCTTATGTCAAATATGGTATAAGTGTTATGAAACAAGAACTATGTTTTACATATTAGTATTTTTAATTATCATTTGTGAACAATTATTGAAGGAATACATTTGTATATTAACTCAAATTTATAGTATACTTTATGATATAATAAATTTATGTATGTATGAATTCAATATCAATGTAGTTAAATTTAAATAATAATTGAAAGTCATTTATGTTAAACTGAAGCTTAGAATACATATATGAATGTTCACTATTAAAATTAATATACACACTTTGTTTGTTTAATATTAAAACAAAATCAGTAATTATTATAAAATACTGTGTCTAGAATCCTGTTTGAATGGAGTGATGAAACCTACCTGTAAACTTGGAGGTAAAAATGCAGGCTGTGGGTTATGGTAAGGTGAAGGAGTTGGATATACTTGTGGAGCTCGATGGGCTCCGGTATAAGTAATATAACTGCTGTTGCTTCCACTTCCACTTGTCTGTTGTTAGTGAACAATTCAATTCCAAACGCAGCATACAAACGTTGCAAGTGTTTAAGGATAATTCACAATGATTGACATTTGCAAATCTAATGTCAAAATTATAAAGTTGCTTTGCAGGTACAAAAAGTGACATGCAGATAAAATTGTAACTTTACGGTGGGTTTGTATCAAGATGACGTGAAGATAAAACATCGATATGCAACAGTGAGTTTCCTTCACAAACCTGCAACATGATGGATTCTGGTGGATTAGTACTTGATCCTGAACTAGGTGTCATTGTTTGCGACTGCACGTACTGGGCATACTGCCAGTACCGTACCCTGGGGTCTTCCCACGTAGTTGAACGGCTAAAGTGGTTTATGAAGTACCTACAGAAGCGGAGAAGTTAAACAGGTGAACAATTAATGAGCTATGTTGCAGAAAAAGTGAAGAAAATATGTGTCCTTGTATACACAATATATAAATAAGAACTCTGACCCATAAACATGTATACTTATATGTACATTGGTATATTTATAAACATGCAAGGGAATGCATGATGCATCATCACTTCACATCATTGCCAATAAATATTTTTATATAACAATTTTCTAAAATACAATATGTAATATTGTTTTATTAAAAAATCAAACCGTTTTTTAAAATTTATAAATAATACAAAATGAAAACTGTTCATCTTTGTGCTCAGTTTTTCAGTATTAACAAAGAATGAACTGGAGCGATTTTACGACCATTTCTTATTTATATTATTAACATTATAATTTCATTAAATTCACGTACGGACGACGACTTCGACCGTCGTATCTGCATTCCCAACCGGGCGGCAATTGATTCCTGTCAGCTTGATCCGCCATTTTCTTCTGTTTTGACAGACCGGACAGACCCGACAGACCCCAACAACCCAACAAACCCTCAAATTCCCTCAAAGAGGATTGACCAATTACAGGATTGCGTCGTAAACTGATTGTAGCTCTTTTAGGTTAGGTTGGGATATTCTCTTGCAGGAGGGCAGAGAGAGAGAGTCGATCGATAACCTCGAGGGGACGTTTAAATGATGTGCATACACACGCATATATGCCAGTGCAAGTATGCATCAGAATGCACATGCGTGTGTTTGTTTTTCTCGTAACAATGACGTTTGAAGAAACAGCTAAATTTAAACTTCGATTGGTTTCACGTTTCTGCATTGTTAATTAATTATTAACAAGTGAATATTTTTAGAAATCGATTTTATTTGAATTCGCGCCAATATATTCATGCTTTTCCGTTTACTCAACTACGGCGCTGGCCGCTGCATATTATATACATACATGCATTTTAATTCTCGCGGCGCGGCGCTCATCAATTTATTATTTTCAATAATACAGCATTACAATTTATGTATATAGTGGTATACCTGCTTAGTTTGATAATATTCTTTAAACTACTTTCTTATATTTTAATAAGTGTTTCATTTTTCAAAGTGAAGACATGAATATGTACTAATGTATATATACAGGGTGTCCATTAAGTCGCGGACCGGGCCATAACTTAAGAAAAGTAGAAAAAATCGAACGTAAAACGATTAAAAGAAAAATTTATCTTTTCAGAGAGGTTACATCCCCTCCATAAGGGGCACGAGGGGGTATGACGATCTTAATTAGCAAAATTAATTTATCTTTTACTCTTAAATTATTCCACCCATAATCTAAATTAAAACGCTTTAATTTAGATTATTTTACAGACCTCAGTGTTTGGTTAAAGGTTAATTAAAATTAAATATTAATTAAAACCATATTTATTATCTATAATTACGAGCAATTTTAAATAAAATGAATATTTTAATTTTTTTTTATATGGTTTGAATAAAAAAATTAATTAAAAGTAATTAAAAGATGATTTAATGTTGGTTTCCTCAGAATAATAGTTTTCTTTAGTTTTCGTTAACTTAAATACT